>JBBMOC010000072.1:1237979-1333729 GCA_037975185.1 Centropyge bicolor
CCCCACCCCCCCCCCCTCCTCTGCTCCTCTTTCTCTATTTTGGATAAAGTAGCTGGGAGAGCAGTCAGGTCTGATTAAGTCTGCATTTGGGTACAGTGTGTTCCTGGACACACATCTGCGAGCGAGCCATCACACACGCTTCGGAACACTGGCAGAACACCCAGGCCTGCCGGCAGCTGATGTCGTCATCACTCAGAAGGGGCAGAGCTGGCGAGCTGCCAGAGTCTCCGAAAAAACACAGAAACGATTCAAATGGAGAGAGAGAGAAAGAGAGAGAGACGGAGGGGAGAGGGAGGGAGAGGTACACAGACCTAAGCATGGAAAAGAAAGCATGATCCAAGTATTCAGAGCAGCACTAACTGGTAGGAGGAGGAGGGGGGGGTGTAGTATGAACAGGTGCATTTGAAAGGCCACACTATCAAGAGGCTTCATAAGCACTGAATACTCTGGGATGAGAGTGTGAGAGTTACTAAGTACCTGTGTGAGACAGCATGTGCATCCGTAGCCGCATGCTGTCCTGGAAGTGTTTGCCACAGTATTCGCAGCCGTGGCCCTTCTCCTCGTTGTGCAGCCTCCTGTGGAAAGACAAACACTAATGTGAGCGTGTTAACACGGACGAGAACGGAGCGAAAAAAAAAACGCACTTGTGATTATAAAAGTATCTCGTTTTCTGCGCTTTCTTCGCCGCCCCCCACCCACCGTAAGTTCTCCCCAAACCCATAAGCATCATTGTCCCCATAACAAGAGGAGCATGTTTTAATTCCGGCAAGAATCCCTCGCTGAATGCAACATCATTAGTGTAAGAGGCCCTTGGAGTTGTGAATCACAACGCATGAATGCTAAAAGAACACAGACAATAGGATATCTGGCTAATTTCAGAGTGCAGACATACGCGTGCCTCCACCCGCCAGCACTGCAAGACACTGGGCGCACACACACACACACACACACACACACACACACACACACACACACACACACCAACATAACATGCACGGCACACACACGCTTCTCCTGTAACTGCAATGAAAAGGAGAAAAGAAGATGATTCGCTGAAGCTCCGCCGGCAGCGAAACCTATCATATCATATCACACACATCCAAGCATGCGAGGCATCTGTACTGTTATCCTTATATCACCCCGCTAACAGCAGAGAAAATGGCCTCGCAAGAGTCCGTGATTAAACACACTATGCGGTCAAAATAAATCCTGAGAGGGAATTTTTTTTTTTTGAACTTTGAAGATTTTACCAACTTTTAAAGATATTTACTTCAGAATTCATGTGAGACTTATAAAAGCTTTTATTTTGGGCATCCTGTTGCCCCAGCAGTTTCAGATATTAACCGTGTAACTGTGATGAACGCATTTCCTTTTTTTCCCCTCCACATAAACTATTTAATAAAAGGCAAAATTGCGGCGTGTCCTGGTGGCCTCTGGGTTTAAGGCGCTGACCATGTAATCGCAATGTTCGAGTCCAACAAGGGACGTTTGTTGCATTTCATTCCCCATAGCTCCCCCTCATTTCCTGTCTCCTCTCTACCAAAATAAAGACGATAACAAAATATTTTAAACGGGTAAAATATCATCAAAATGTAATATTATTTCAATTCCTGAAAAGAATCCAATAATACATTTTAAGAGTTTTAAGGAGTTTTCTTCAAATAGGCTAAATATCTCAATAATTGGTTTTGTTAACAGATATTTCAATTTAAAATGACCTGAATTATAGTTTTAATTTTGTGATGTCAGCCACATTGCGGGCATCACCTTCAAAAAATATACAGCATTTTTTTTCTTTATTCTAGTAGGACAACTTAAACAAAACAATCCAAAGCAAATCTGTTAAATTTCTGTGGTTTTTCAGACTAAACCTGTGCCAGGAGACACTTGTTTTAAAACTCTCCCAAATGTCAATCTGCACACCAGGTGTATGCTCAGTGACCTGCTGCCAGACCTGCAGCAACTTCGCTGCGTCCTCAAGCGGTGCCACCAATGCAGCTCCTTCAACCTGCAGACACGCGCCTGTCTCCGTGAGTAAGAACCGCGCATCACTAAATATTCCACAGGATGCTCTGTTTCACCAGGCGCTTTCCACACAGCTCTGGAGTGGCACGAGGCTGAAATGTCAGCCAGAGGCGCGGATGGAGAGAGACTGTGATCCTGATCACGGGTTCGCTGCATATCGGGACTTTTGGCTCCCACATCGTCTTGTTTCTAACGATTAGTGATGAGTCAAACACGGCCAAGCACGCACAATTATAAACATCTGCAATCAAGCTAATGAGAGTTGTCACGGAGCTAGTCTGTAACTTTTTTTGTGTACAAATCTAAACTGACAAGCTTGTAAAATAAAAAAAGAAAAGGGAGAAATAAACAAAAAAAACAACAGAGCGAGTGGTGAAGCAGAAGTTATCCATCATGGAGCTGAAGCGTCCAGCCCGGTCCCTGCTGAGAGGCTCCTCTCTGCTGATGCAAAGGAATGCATATCAAATAGCCTGGGAGACAGCCTGTTGTGTGAGGCACGCTTCTGCACAAATAATCAAACAGAATTTAGAAAATCAGCCTTTGTAAATAACAGCGTTATGCGACACCAAGGCCTCTTTATATCAAATCCCTCACAAAGAGGCGATTCAAAACTTCCCCAGACGTCTCACTGTTAAGACATGACTGCAGGTGTCCCCCAGAATAAATTAACATATTTGCTGTTGCTCTTCCAGCTTTTAGCTCTCATAGTATTTTAACATGATGCGGAAGATGGTGTTAAATCCTGAAGACCAGGAGTTCAGGTCAGGTGACGCACGTCCAGTACTTTTCCTAACAGCATAATCAACAACTTGGCAAGCACACGCGCACGTCCCTCACATCGTTTATTAGATGTAACACATGACTGTCAGGAAAAATGTCGCGCACTGAGCAAAGCAGTGTTTTTTTGTTTTTTACAACAAAATGTCACTGAGACTAAAACTATGCCCTCTTTCTATTGGCTTTGACAAGTGATTATTACATTTAGCTGGAAACACTTTTTTTTTAAAATTTTGTTTCATTTTACAACACTTGAGATACTAAAATAGATTTTAAATACACTGCAGGAAAGTGTAAAAGAATGTGATGTGTGTGTGTGTGTGTGTTACCTGTGTTGCTCCATGGCCTGCCTGCTGTGCAGCTGGAGACCACACTCGCCACAACACTGCTGGCCTTGAGCCTGGCCCTCGTGCCTCATCCCCGCTGCAAACTGGCCCAGCCTGCTCAGGAGCTCTCTGTGCAGTAAGCCCTGGTGCAGCAGGCCGCCGTAGGCCCTCGGGTCCAACGGCACGCCCAAGGACGGGGCCACCGAGACGGACACCGGCAGCATCCCTTCCCCCGTGTGGTTGGAGGGCACGGAGTATATGGAGGCCAGATGTTTCTCAGAGATCCCCGGGAAACAGTCGAGAGAGTTCCCCACCACTTGGCCTCCGTCCTCGGGGCTCGTGTGCAGCTCGCGGGCGCTGGTGATCACGCTGCCTCTCAGGGGCGTCCCCGGGCCCTCGTCTCTGGGCTGGTCGGACACGCAGCTTCCCTCCCCGGTGCTGGAGGACCTGCCCTCGCAGCCGTTGGCATCGTCCACCTGCATGTTCTCTGATTTTATACTTCTGGCAGGATCCAGGGACGAGGCCTGGGACAACTCGCCCCGCTGAGGCTGCTGGGAACTCTCCATGTCCACCTCCTCGTCCGGCTTGGGGCTGGACTCGGGGGCCACCTCTGGCTCAGGACCAGGTGAGCTCCTCTCGGTCATGTGGTAGAGCGCCAGGTGGTGCAGGGCGGTGGGAGTGGTGCGGTTGGATCCGTCCTGTATGGAATGCTTCTTGGACATCAACATGTGCCTCCAGTGGCGGGCCCGGCTGTGGTCGCTGTGGTCTCCGGAGCCATGGTTCCTCACCGCCACCTCCTCGCTCTGCTCCGCCTGGATGGTCTCCAGCACCTTCAGGCACTGCTCCTCCAGGTACTCGATCTCCAGGATCTCGGCGGCGTACAGCAGGTCGTCCAGGTCCTCGGCCGTGGCCTGCAGCGAGGCAGTGTAGGCGTACTCCAGGATCTGCTGGAAGGTCTTGGGAGACAGGAAGTCCAGGGCGTAGCGCAGGCTGCTGCGGTGGAACAAGATCTCGAACATCTTGCTGGTGCAGGCCAGGACGGTGCGGTGCGCCGGGAACTCCTGGCCGTCCACCGTGATGATGACGTCGCACAAGGTGCCGGTCAGACGCATCTGATTAGCCCGCTGCAGGAGCGTGCCGGGGTGAGTGGGGTTGTGGAGCTGGAGCACACCCATGTTTGTCAGACCCGTATCCACTCGGCCCTGCGCTGAGCCCACGCATGAGGTGTGGCTGTCCTGCCTGCTTCACTTGCCTTCAGCTGGTTGTAGGTCTGTGATGTGGGTGGAGGAGGAGGGTAGAAGATCATTAGTGCCTGTCTGGCTCACAGTGTGATGTAAAAGGTAGTTAATTATACCCCGGTGTCCACTTCATGGTCAGCCAGCAGGAATATTTTAAAAATAATAAGAATCAAAACACATTGGGCAAAACATAAACCCCCTCTTGATCTCTTCAGGGGGGTTTATCTCATGCACCAAAACATATTTATTTATTTTAATTAAGAACCAAAGACAGACAACAGGTCGATAAGCGCAAAGCAACAGTTTCCATTGCAGGTGATTAGTCTGAGGTCTGGTTGAGAGCAGTCACGTCTCTGTAATAACGTCTGCATACTGAGAGGTGACGGTTCAATTTATCAAGCTGCTCACACACTCACTCTCTCTCTCTCTCTCTCTCTCTCACACACACACACACTCACACATGCCCTCAACAGGTAGGCCTGCCATTAACAAACACCTCTGAGGGCTGATTAGTTCATTTAGGCTGCACACGTGCGTGATTAGACGCGTTGAAGACAATTAAGCCTCTGTGCTGAAAAACCCCTAAATAAGTTATTAAACTCTCACATTGATGAAAGCCTGCAAACGAGGCGCAGGACGCACGTTTCGGCTCTTCCCATTCAGACCGTCAGTGACGATCCGGCTCTGTGATGATCGGGACTGTCGGACCTCTCAGCGGCACCTCGGCTGACACGGCTGCATCCTCAAACTAAACCCGCACCATCAAGAGCGCATCAGGTGCACAGACGCGCGCGCGCGCAAATGCACCTTTACGATCCGAACACGTTGCGACAAATTCAGCCCGCGTGTGCGCTTATTTACTGTCTGCGCCGCGTCTGAGGATTAAAGAGCCCCAATTCATCCCAAAACACAACTGGATGCGTTCAGGCAAGTTTGTCAAATCCTGAATCCGGCGGCAAGGAAACTTAAGTCTTTTTCCACATGTGCGCTGTGAAATTAAATGATAAGAAGCTGCAGCCAAAACTGACAATATTTCTAATATTAATTGTTAAAATGAGGCTGAAAAGTAGTTGATTAAATCGGAGTGATGAGAATAACGAGCGTGCATTAGAATAAAAGTGTCCCGTGTCCCAGTTGTTCTTACCTCTTGTCTCCTGTCGTCCTCCGCTGATTATCCAGCCAACATCATGGTTACACATTTCACAGTTACCCGCTCCAAACTCAGTCCTGCTCCAAGTAAAAGCAAAACCATCAGCCAGCAGACACGGTCAAGCCGGCAGGGGGCACGCGGGATTTCCGGGCGCAGCTTTCAGAATAAGAGCAGCGTCCAAAAGCACGTGTTGACGTGGGTCTTTATCAGGAGACAATTAAAAGGTGGAACAATGACATTTATTGATTGATTGAAAATAATTATGTTGCAACCAAACTTAAGGATTTAGGGTATTTAAAGCATTAATTTGGTTTGAAAGAACTTGATTTAATAGTCACATTAAGACTGTCAAATTGAAATGAAGATACTTTGTCCAAATGGTGTCAGTCAATAATTTGAATGTTCACCATGTTGTTATGTAGTGGGTGGCCATGTCTTTATTTTGACAGAATATAGCAAACATCTGTTTAAAAAAAGAGAAATGTTTCTTGATTTTAAATATGTTGCATTGCTTATTAACTAAGTACAGTAACACAGTTTGGGTTACTTATCTACTTATATATGAGTACACTCATGTTATAGTACTGTACGGTCTTATACTATTACATTTATTTAACAGCCATAGTTACCCGTTACTTTGCAGATATGATTGTTAACAATTCCTCTGTATAAATTAAACTACTAGACATGATATGAAATTATTCAAATGTGCTCCATCTGCATAATGGCTACTGATTTTGTTGATAATTTATGCTAATGTAGCTGATCATACTTATTTACTTTTACCCAAGTAGTATTTTGAAAGAAGGACTTTTTGTTGAAGAGTGTTTTGGAGTATTTCATATTGTGGCATCCAGTGTGGGAAGCAATATTCAGGTCTTTCACTGAAAGTCCTGATTTAAAAAATTACATATGTTCAAGCGAGTAAAAGTACTGGCATCAAAATCAAGCACAAAAAGTAAAAATATTCATTATGCAGGAAGAGCCATTTGGGAATTTTCCTGATTGACTAATATAGTGTCACTACATATTGTAGCTGGTTTAGATGGCGCTAACTTTAACTACTTTACTGCCAGGTGGCTTAATCCATAATAATATATTGAAATTTATTAATTGTCTGTTGATGAATATTAGTTATAATCAATCTGAAGCTGTAAAATGTAACCAGCAACTGTGGCTATCAGATAAATGTGGAGCAGTAAAGATTACAATATTTTCCTCTGTGGATTGGAAGCAGTGGCAAATGCTCAAAGCACAAGTACCTCAAAACTGTGCTTAACACGTACTTAGTGACATTTTATAATCAGTGGTTTTGTTACCTTTGCTTGAGTGAAGGACCTGAATACTTTTTCCACCGCTAGAATAAACTTCCTGGGGCATTTCCAATTACAATACTTTACAAATTACTTTAATATTAGCTACAGCTCTGATACATTCTTTCATACAATTACCACATATTAATGCACTTCCTATTGCACTGTCAAAGCCACCACTTGTCCTTGATCGCCACCCTGTTCTCATGCTTTTACTTTGCAGGGCACATCGCTGACTTCCTGTATCCTCTCTGCTGCCTGCCGTTGACTTGACTGGCTGCGAATCAGCACCGGGGCGACGTCACGGCTCTGAACGGTCGCCCTCTGCTGCTCGTCTGTCCATCAGGGCTGCAATCAGAGACATCTACAGGGCATCTGAACTACTGACAGCCTACCAGGTCAGGAGCAGTTGGCTGTGCTGGAATCACAAGCACAAAGTGGTTAATGCAGCCCACAGAAAGAAACAGGTCACATTTGAGGAGACACAGACAGAATGAGTTGAGATGTTTCAGTGTTGGCAGCTGAGCTTGTTGACACTCTGTTGACAAAAGCACCAGTTTGCAGGTTCAAGTCACATTAGAGGTGCAGCCAGAGCTAAAAATATCAGCTCCTCACTGGTTCACAGTATTTTGACATCCTAGCCTGGAAGTATTAACTTTACTCCTGCACAAACATGCATTATGTAATATGTGTTTATTTGCTCCCTCCTCTATCAGGACAAGTTGCCCGAGGAATTTCCAGCCCCAACACAACCTGTTTGCACTGTAACCTTTCTGTAAATAGCCCTGTGTGTCCATGACATGGCGAAAACAAAAGGGAATACAACAATAGGTATATACTGATATCTAGTGTCCACATTGTGTCACTACAGGCTGTGAATTCAAGACAGGACACGGGTTCTTTAAATAAAAAAAAAAAGAAGGGAAAAGTAATTGAAACTAATGACAAAATGGGCCAGGACAGAATTAGATTCGGAAACCATTTTTTATTTTGTAAATGGGTTAGCACTCAGACTGTACACAACAGATATTTTCTGAGTTTGACCCAATAAAACCAAAGGGAGCATCCAGAGACGAGGGAGCAAGGTGGTCTGGTAACAGCAGTGGAGGAACAAGGTGAGTAAAGCTCTTTTTCTTACATACTTCAAATCTGTGTTCAGTACTCTTCACATTTCTATTATCTAAAGCGTCTTCTTCAAAACAAAAAAAAAAAAGTTTGATCTCCTGTTTCAGGCGGACCACCCTGCTTCCTGCCAGTGGCATCCTCGACTTGTCAAGCAGTCGCTCCTGGTGAGTGATTTTTGTACAAAAAGACAAAAACTAAAAAAAGAAATTCAAAGACCACATTACAGAACACTCGAATAACAACCGGGGGAGGGAAATAAAAACAATGCGTAGTTATGCCAGAACAAGCCCCAAAGGTAACACTCATTAAATCAATGAGATCTATTTCCCCCCCAAACAAACGTGGGCACGTCTATCTGCCTTGTAATAAGTTATGAAGTACCGACTGAATTCATGCCAAGGCTCAAAACACCTTCCTTCACTATAGCTGGCAATACATAGTGCTGTGACCAGAGACGGACAGTTTTATACACTACACGTGTTATAATGACCACATTAGTCCATTTATCATACTTTTCTTCTAATAATACAATATATTAAATAAAAAGAATAGGCTAAATCTCTCACGACAAAGCTATGCAGATTATCATAGAAACTGATGACAAGACAATCTATTGACACACAGGCACAGTGCACAAGCTTGCAGGCAGGAAATGGAAAAGAAATCCTTGTAGTTTTTAAATAGTACAAAAATGCTTTTTTATTTATTTTCTTTGCTTCAAAAGCACAACTCAAAGTACGAAGCCAGACCTTTGATCTGCTTTAATGTGAGGAAGAAACAATAGCTATCATAGTTGTTGCGCCCCCCCCAAAACAAATACGTGGCGTATATTTAGCGCAAGATCATGAGGCATTCGCTTGATTCGTGGTTCTTCAACCCTTGGCTGAGAATCAGCAGTTCTGCTGGCAATTTTTTTTCTGTGTTAATGTTCAATGAGTTGCCTTTTTTAATCAAATACAATTTATTAATGAATCTTTGTAACTAACACTGTGGTGAGGCAGTGACAGACTGAATCCGTTGATCATGAAATGGGCCAAATCTGATCCCATCAAGCACACGGTCGATGTGTGACTCTTTCCCCCTGCAGCCGGCTGTGGGTTAATCCTGTACAACCATAACAAATATGGTTAGAATCCAAACATTGAACCAGGGCCTATGTTTAATCAATAATGTCAGCATATCTGTGAGAGATGACACATCCCTGGATCAGACAGAGTGAAACCATAAAACCTTGTAAACAAAACTTTACAACCACTTGCAGGTCAGACATGCAGAACAAGCTATTCAATGAGACTAGCCCACAAATTAAGAGTCCAAACAAAAATAAATGCAAACATTTGATACATTTGAACAGTTGAACATGAACATAAGAAAAATAATTTCTATATATATAGTCAGGTTTTTTTTTTTTTTTAATTTTTAACATTTCCAATAATTCAATATGTTGTGCGTAACTGCAAACTATAAGTACAATAGAAAGTAGAGTCTAAATTCATATATTTACCAAGCGATCATTATAATAAGAGGTTGTTCTTAATCATCCTGACTGGTTAAATAAAATAACAATAAAAAAATAAAATAAATCTCTTATGACCTAAAGATAAACTCCTTGGGTGTAGTAGTAAACATTTCATGAATGAAACCAGAAATGAAGCACAGTCAAAGTGCACTCTAACCAATTGACACACGTGTGTTGCTTTAAATATGTAGTTTAAGGGCACTGGAAATCAAAAACTCCTGCAGTGTTTCTCGCTCGACGCTGCTGCAAAAAAATGTTTTGGATTGGGCTGGGTTTTCCCCTGCCCATCATGCTTTGCTCCCGGTGGTATTTGTCTGTATGACACTGTTGTGTTCTGCAGCGATCTCCGTCAGGGCGTTTGATAATTCTGCCTCCTCCAGTTTGCCCTTCTCATCAGAGAAAATCTTCCTGCAACGGAAAGAAAACGACAAAGTGCAAAGTGAGAAATCCGGTCGACTCTGGTGAGAAAAGAAAAAATTCTCAGCAAACAAACACTTTAGTTGAACACGATTTTAACCATTTATTCTCAATGACGCCTTCACCCAATATGTAAGAAGACACTGTTTGTACTCAGAGGTCTTTTTACATATTTCTTCACCACCTTGACAACAGTCAGATAAAATTAAACAGATAATGACATACTCATATAATTCATCCTGTGTCAGCTAACCTTCCTGATGTTTAGCAAATATTATCAATTAATCAGTTTAGCTCTACTTCAAAGAGACTGTGACGGCACAGTAAATGAGCCCTGGGCCTGTGCTATGTGATATCCAGCATCTTAAAGCAGTGAAGCACAGTATCTACATCCTGCCTGCAGCTCCTCTCCTCTCTTCTGCAGTTCAGAGCAGGAAAACACCGCCGTCTAGCCTCTGTTCTCGTTAGCAGAGCTGCGGAGTTGGTGAGGATTTAGGCAACATTCAGAGGCAAACACTTACTGCCTGAGACAAAACACTTTGTCAGTTAAATAAAGCCCCTTTCAGACATGGAACATGCAACCTGTCTGTTGAAGGTTTTGTCGTTCAGACATACTTAGGTGTTTGTCGATGATGGCACTGTTGTGGAAAAAGACACGATCCTTGTGCGATATTGCCATCTGGTGCACGAGAGGGAGTAGTGGCACCGCTGAGTTGGAAAGTAATGATGTCAACAGGCTGCTTCAGTGATTGATTTTAAAATGTATTTTCCTGTTGAAGACTTAATTAATGGCCGTTGTGAGCAAGAGGGACGCTCAATAACTGTTCCCAATTTCATCATTTATTTGAGCGTTCTCTCGTTTATTTTACAATGTCAGTGTGTCAAGTCAGGGCTCTTGTTTAATTACCAGTTGTTCAGACTGCGAGTGTTTTGCTGGATATTTCTAGTTTCATCCACACAGCTGGGCATGAATGAAAGTCAGAAATAGAGAAAGGGAGACTGCAGGTTAATTATTCTTGTTCTGTTTTGTCATGCACTGCACAGAGAATAATTCAGTCTCCTCAGCAACTTAAAATTGGTTCATTTCCTGGTTTATTAAGCAAATTTAATTTTCTTCACACATAAGAAATGATAATTAATTTGTCATGTGCGTTTAATTTCTCTCTGAGTATTTAACTCTGCTGCTGCAGCTTTTACATTAGGTCATTTTATAGTGATTTGTAAACACAAATAGTTTTGAATGTCAGATTGTAGGTTTCGAGTAGTCTGTTGCAAACAGATGTAGAGGAGGGTGTTTCAAAGTTGTTCAACAATCCAACAAGCATTTCTGATGAAGCACACTGGCAGCTTTAATTAAATCAGACTTATGCCGTGTTGGACGTTTTACAGAAGTGTTACTGGCTCCGATCGAGTAATATTGTCGTCGTGACTTTTAGACGTATTCAGACTTGTTCGGCTTCCAACACATTTACGTAACAAGGTGCATGTCTGAAAGGGGCTGCACTATTCTTGTGGTGAATGTTGCAGAAGTAGAGACCGCACAATGGTTACACACAAGCATAAAGAAGAGAACCATAGTATCACTTGACTATCACAATCCACAACATCTTACTAATAATTATCCCAATGTCATTACCACAGTTTACCATTACAATATTTCATATTGTGTGGTCAATGGCAAGATGCGGTGGTGAATGAATGGGCATACAAGTTACACACTCGCACACACAAACACACAGATAAACCTCTAGAGGGAGCCGTACTCATCGTTGACAGCAGTAGCAGTCTTGGCCAGATTCTCTGATGCCTCCAGAACTGGGCCTGAGTGGGGGAGGTCTGCTCCGTCTCCATTGGGCAGAGAGGGGGCAGAGGGCGGGCTCTCTAAGCTAATAAGGTCTGCGGGGGGCAAGGAGGGTCTGTCGGTCCCGTTTGTCAGTTCTAACTCTAAATCCGCATTTTTGGGCTGAACGTCAGGGGTTAGTAAGTCGTACCTGCCTGGCATTGACGTGAGAAGATCGTTTGAGATCAGTGCCTCAAGACCATCTGGGGGAGGAACAGAAGAAATGGGCGTAACAGGTAAAGGAGAAGGGACATCTGCAACTAGAGGAGCAGATTCTTCAGCATCCAGGACTTTAAGAGCACCGTGAATCACTGAAGGAGAGCTCGTTACAGGGTCTTTGGCAGTGGGGACGCTATCATCGACAGTTTGGTCAGCTGGTTTACTCTTCATGGCAAAGGCAGTGAGGCTGCACCCACTGGGGTCCGGGGCAGTTGGATTTGAGTCGGGGTCTGTTTTTGGAGGGGCAGTGGTTGCTCGACTGGAGGCAGTTTGTGCTGGTGTCTCGGTGTCTAAGGCTACGTTGTGTGGCTGTATGGGAAGCTTGGTGACTGGTGGGAGAGGAGCAGGCTTCTTGGCTTCGATGGCAGGAGAGGAGGACGGGGAAGACGCTGCCAGTGGAGATACAGGGGGGCTACCTTTAGCGTTTAGAGCGGCGAGTTTAGGAGAGTGTCTACGCTTCGGTGGTATCGGTGTCCCAGATTTTTGAGCTCTAGTCCGTTCAGGGGTACAAGGAGGAGTGGTCATTTTCTCCTGCTCTTCAGGGGCGTTACTCCCTCTTTGTTCTACTAAGGGGGCCATTTTAGCTTCGACGGCGGAGGTGGAGATGAGGGGAGTCGGCGGGGCGGTGTTTGACTCTGGAGTCGGGGCCGGGACGGGGGTGGGTGAAGGGTCTGAGGGGTCGTTGGCAGGGGTAGACAGGCTACAAGTGAGGGTAGTGGTCTCGCTAGAGGGGCTGTCCTGAGCGGGGTCAATTGTTGCAGTGGCTGTGTCAGAGTTGGTGGCTACGGAGGAGAGGGTGTCCAGTGCCAGAGCAGCAGTGTAAGCCGCCAGCCTGAGAGAGCAGGGAGAGAACAGAGACACACAGACTAGACACCAGGGTGACTGAGACAGAGGAAGGGTGGCCCGGACGAGAGCATGCAGAGGGATTAGTTGGCTTCAGAAATTCACACAAACATAGACAAAGCAACTGAAAAACAGCAACTAGTAAGCCTAGTGAGGAAAAAGAAACAAAGAAAAAGAGGGCGTCATGCTGTGAGTGGACATTAAAAGGATACATCCCATACACACACCAACATGGAGTACACTGACTAGGAAAACTGATGTACTAAAAAAAAGAACCAGTCTTCCTGCAGAAAACTAAAGCACCACGCAAGAACCACCTGTAAGGGTTAAACAGTACCAGTGACAAGCTCATACTGTGTCATCTAATTTTTCCAGCCTGCTGATATATGAGAGATGGGCTTGCTGAGGTTGTCAAATGGCTTCATATGAGTTGACCACACTGGAGAGGACCAAAGCCTTTCTGTGTCTTTAACTGGTATTGCTTCAACCTTGATACAATGAGACAGAAAAACCTCCAAAGGCTGGAGAGGAAACACAAAGTGCAGTAATCCCTCTCAAAGGGAATAAAAACAGAAAAGCAACACAGTTCAGTGGACTCCACTCAAGAATGACCTGAACTTTTTCAATCATTTCGAGGGTCAAATTTGGTTCCTGTTGAATAAGATAATTATTCTTTGAAGTGGAGTGCAATGTACAACGGCTAAAAAGACTTGAGCGATAAAAGGCCTTGTGCTGTATGTCGGTTCGTACTCACTCTGGCTCTGTGAGAGGTGTGGTTTCATTGGGTTCTGTCGGTCCTGCTGCGTTATGATTGGCTGTGCACTCGTCCTCTGTTCTGACTTCCACTATTGGCTCTTTGGACTCGTCCTTCCTGTAGGACACAGATACAGATATTTAGGTCAAACAGCGACAGTTATCATGTCTGCTTCAGGAGCAGTAAGAAAAGGTGCCACGCGAGCAGCAGACAGCGTTTATGTGAATGGATGATCTTTTCAACTCAATCACAGCCTCAATATTCCAGTCGGCCAACTCATGTGAAGAAGCACATGTGGCTGTCGTTCAGTGAAAAAGGTAGCATGAAATGTGGCGCGAATCAATCCACAACGCAACCTCCCACTCAAATTGATTCAAAACTGCCTTATTGTGCACATGAGAGTATTTGTTCAACGCTTCACTTAAGCCCATCATCCTTCATATTTTCACTGAAGGAGAAATCCACTCTAAAAACTTCAGCTCATTTATGGACCCATTTTATTGATTTGTGTGTTTTTCCTGTTCCCGTGGATACTGACTGAGCAGACCATAATCCACTGCTGTCACAAGACATGTTGATTTTGCTCAAGAGGCACAAAGCTCTGTTTTGCTTAATGGAAAACCCTTCCCCAGTTATCTATTTGTTCATCAGGCTAAACATAAAACCTTCAGCTAAAATAGTTTATCATCTTCAGTGTTGGTCCTTGAAAGGCCTTCTGGGGAATGTCGTAAGTCATTAATTTAAGTACAAGTACTGTAGACGAAGGGTAAACATGAACAACAAAAAGATAAATTAGATCAATGGCCTGGAAGACATTTTTTTTTTTAAACTTAAAATGATTTATTTTATTTTATTTTATTACCAAATTCTGGATAAAATCATCTTCAGAACTGGAAATACTTCCAACTCTCATGAATTGTTTTTACTGACCTAGACAGGATATGAAGCTCTGTTTTGGTCTCCACCAACTCCAAAGGGAAAAATGTGGCTCTTTAGCTGCTATACGCCACGTTACATTCACCAGCTAGTCGCTAATTTTGTCGGCCTGTTTGTTGTTCACTGAAAACAGCTGTCTGCTACGACTGGAAACCACCCTGTCGACAAGAGTAAGACTGAAACAAAACTAGAAACCAATTGCTCATGAGAAAGCTGCTAAATGCTGCAAATTCAGGTGATAATTATCAGCGTTGCCTTGCACATAGTCACATGATCTGATAGGAATATAAAATTAATGACATCCATGCTGCCAGTTTATGAGAATAAGACACATATATAAAGAGTTTCAAAAAGAAAATTGGGCCCTACAGTCTAATTAAACCGTAATTTGAATCTGGCCAGGGGTCACTGTTTAACTGCATGTAATTATTGTCAGAGATACTCACATGAAAGCTGCCTTGCCCTCCTCCAGGTTGTGTCCCTTGGTCCCTGTGCCGGATTTGCCGCAGAGGCACATGATGAGGCCGCATTTGTTGACAAAGTAACAGGTGACATCCACAGCCAGCAGCAGGAGTACAAATACTACAACGAGGATCCCTGCCCAGAGCATGATGCCCATGGAGAGCGCCGCCTCATCACCCAAATCTGCCAGACAGGAGACAAGGGAGGGAGAGAGCTGAACAACTGTAGCGTGACACAGTTTTATAGAAACAGCAGTGAACAGCTGAATAAGTGCTGCTATGCTACTGTAACCACAAATACTTCCATAAAACAGAAACAACTCACCTGCTATGAGCACTCATTTGTTCTAGGTGTCTCAGCATGAATCTAGATGACTCGTGTTCAGTTATTTTTATGACTTCTGTATAAGCATGAGGAGCGTTTATATGCAAATGACTGTCCTTAAAAAAAAAAAAACATTAAAAATATATCTATATTCAACCCATTTATTTGGTATTAGAAGAGCAAACCAAAGCGTACACTGCAAGTTACCCAGAAATGTTGTGGACAAAATGAGGCTTTTCCAAATATCACAAAAAGGCTATGATGCATCTTCACTGTTTGTGTAAAAGTCCATTTTAATTATAGCTGAAGACGACAGAAAAAAATATCCTGTTTCTAGATAGATGTAACTCTTTAGATACCAATAATTACAAGGTAATCAAGATGTGCTAGAGAATAAAATGCAGCCGAGTAAAGCACCCTCCAATATAAATGTATAAAAACAGGTATTTTTGAATGATATATTTGATACACATTACATGCAAGAGAAATATGTGAACATCTGTCTTAGTAATCAGCACAAAAATAACACTTTCCTTATGATAATTCTGTACACAGCTCGTCAAAGTGTGCCAATGTTATTATTACAAACAGTTCTTCTGTTAGGCGGTTCTGTTTTCAATATGTAAACGTTAATGTTACAAACCTTTACAGTACATATGCATAATTCTGTGAGCGATTAAAGAATATGATACAGTGTTTATGTAAACGGACAGGCCCGGCACTCAGCCTTCATTCTGTTCTAAGTGCTATGTTTTAATACAACCTCACTTCAATTCCACTATTGTTCATTACTGTAAACTGGCACTCCTCTCTGTTGTCTAGTGCTGATGACTAGCTGTGCTAATGCTGAGCAGAGTGAATCTGTAGGAGGCGGAGGATTTCCACTGCCTTCGGTTCAACACGTCTGTCTGGTCTGTTCTGAAGCTACACAGCACCCTTTTCTCAGCCATAACAGAGACATGTCTGTCACGGACAAAGTCTGTTTTAAGGAGTGAAAGTGTCCAGAGAGACAGCCAGGCCAGAGAAAGGCAAGCTCTCCTCTACGGTTATGGTGTGAATTCCCCATGAAAACTATGAGAGCAGGAGCACAGTGATGAGGGACAGGATGAGTGATACCAAAGTGCATGTCACAGATGAACAGCCCTGAGTGGCTGAGGGTGGGGGGCGGCACAACCCCGAACACACCAAAATGCACACAGGTCGGGACGAAAATGTTCACGTGGTCCACCACACCAATGATCCGGGACCAGGCAAGAGAGCAGGAACATTGAGAGAGATAGAGAGAGAGAGAGGGGATAAAGAGAGCAAAGGAAGAGGAGGGGGGGAAATGAAGGGAAACAAAGAGGAAAAAAAGAGAAGGGTGGGGAGAACAGAGGAAGAGAGAAAGTGAAAATGTGTCAGGTCTGAAAACCAAAGGTGAAAAAAAAAAAAGAAACTGATTTCTTGTATTGAGGGAGGAAAAAAATACAGCAACACATCAAAGCAAAAGCACAGCACAAAGGGGGAAACTACACCGTGTTGGCTAGATGGTGACTCAGTGGTGGGTGAGTGGGAAATGCTTTAGATTGGAAAATGAATTAGAAAAGAAGTGAGAGGAAGATAATGGGCTGTTGCGATGTTTCAGCAGAGCACTCTGCAGTTTTTAGCGCCTAAAGGGAGTCTGACAAGCTGTTTGGTTTTTGTGCGGTTGGTAAAAAAAAAAGCTTCAGCTGCAGTTAAGACCTCGAGGTACAAGTTAATCAGCGGCTATCAAGGGTCAATTTAAAGGCTGCTTCCACGCGGGGACAAACTATTCACTCTAGCTGTTACAGTAAACAAAGCTACAGAAAACACTACAGTCATTCAGAGGAAATCATTTCATCCTCTGTGAAAAGAGCCTGTCCCAGTTCTGCGAGCGCAAACTCAAGCTCATTTAGCAAGGGCTGTCAAAACTTTAAAGTGAGAAAATTCAGCCGGAAAATCATTTCTGGCTCACCGCCGTCCAGGAAATCTATTTTTTCTGTAGATTTATTTAGTTGTCATTCACCTTTCAGAGCTGGAGAGTTAAAAATAGAAGGTGCTAGTTTTGAGCTTTGAGTTTGGCTCCTCAGTTTTGTGGCTGTTTAGTTCCAGCGGAGTGTGAATGAGCAGAGGGGAGGGTACCTGGGATGGCGTCTGGCTCTGTGGACGTCCTGAAGGACATGGTTGCTGGCTGGGACTTGCCCTTCTGATTCTCTGCCACCACGTAGACATTGTACTCAGTGTCCCACTCCAGCCCGCTGAGAACCACGTAGTCGCTGCCGCTGGGCAGCCGGATTTCTGGTTTCCACTCCGGTGCCTGTAGCTGTGGACACACAGAGATATATACATTACATGCATTTACGACTACAGCTAATAATTATTTTCGTTATTGGTTAATCTACAGTTTACTACAACCAACAGTTATTTTTTTGAATAATTGTTTGGTTTATAAAAAATGGACATCATTTCTTGAGATGACTTTGTCCAACTAACAGTTTACTATGATGACTATGATGAGGACTAGAAAAAGCAAACATTTCTCACATTGGAGAGGCTTGAGCCATCAAAATGTTTGCCATTAAAATAGCTGATTAATCTTTTGTTAATCATTATTATTAATTATTAATCATTATAATTATTTCAGTTCTACATGCATTAACGCAAAGGCTTCATTAGAATCAACATTAGGATGCAACTAACTTTTATACTTTATTTAAATTGATGATTATCCTCTAATGAAGTTTTTGATCAACTGATCGATAAATAATAATGTAATGCAAAATGTCAGTTTTTAATTTTACTATCATAAAAGACTAATAAAATCAGGAAATATTCATGTTCAAGAAGCTAGGACCAGAGAATTGAGATTTTGCTCAAAAATGACATTAATGATCCATTATCAAAGTAGCTGCCTCCGTTAATAAATACTAGTATAAACATCTCAGAATAATCATTTCAGTTCTGATGGTCATACTCACTGGTTTATAGCGGACCAGATAATGTAAAATGGGTGAGCCACCATCATCCTGCTTTATCCAGCTCGCTTTGAAGGAGTTGCCTTTAGGTTGAAGTGCCCCGTCGAGTTTAGGAGGATTGGGATTTCCTACAGGCACAAGAGCGAGACAGGGGGTATTAAAAGGCTCATTTCAGAGATGCAGAGAACTACATGGTGGTTGTATTGGGAGATGATTCAGTCAGTCCACCAGTACCTTTAAAATTTCAGAGTAAAAACCATTATTAGAAATTAAATCTTGAGTTTGAAACAGGCCTCTTTGTTGTTGTCCTTAGAAGTCACTTGCCCTTCCTTAATCGCTCGCCTCAAGATAGCATGTCTGAAGTCAGACTAATTACCAAATGACACATGGCCACATGCTTATCTGATTCAGTCTGAGTTGCTGAGTGACACTGAATCGGCATAAAATTGCTGACTGACGTTTCCTCAGTGTCATACCATGCTTCAGGGGAAAGGCTTATTTCTCACTGACTGAAATGTTTGTATTGAATGTAGGATTTGCATTTCACAGCATAATAAAGAGGTTTGCCTGTAAAGATAACCACATGCTCCAATGTTTGTGCAGTACAACCTACTTGTAATTGTACTATGTAACTATGTTTTCCCTTTCTCAAAAGCATGAGACAGGTTTCTATAAACAATATCAAACACATAACAATAAAGTCAAACAGAAATCTATCAGATGGCAACTGCAAGATGACGGGTTTATTTATCTAATCGCTTGCTTTCGTTCTTTGTATCCATCGCAGACCAAGTGTCTGATTGCACTTCTCTGATTTGTAGAGTTCCTCAAGGGTTAATTCTGGGCACTGTCCTTTCTCCCTTATGGCACATTATCCATCTGTTTGGCCTCATTTCTTATAGCTATATTGATGATGCACATCTTCATATATCTTTGAATCGTGGGGAACATTTTAATTAAGCAACACTGCTGAAGTACACTGCTTATCCTTTCCAGCAGCTTGAAGAAATCATCCATTATTTTGTCTTCTCGAGTCTTGACTATTGCAATACACTGCATTCTTGTTGGAGCCAAGAAGCTGTAGCACGTCTACAATTAGTTTAAAATTCTGCTCATTACTATGTACAGTAGGTGTTCAGGCTTCAGTTCACTGGCTTCCTGTCAAATTTAGGATTGAAATTAATATCCTTGTTAGAGGTTTCACAACTTGGCTCCACTATATAATCAGTGTGGTACTGATCAGACCTGTGACAGACTTCCTATCCCAGGCTATTCTGGGGGTCAGATCAACAAACTCTGAGTTTTAAATCTCATTTCAAAAGAAAGGATTTGGATGCTTCATTGCCCTGATGTGTTATTATTATTGGACTTTTTTGCCTTGTATTTAATTTAAATGTTAATTCAAATGCTTCTTTTTTGTAACTGTAAACCAATTTGTAATTTAGAAAAGTGCAGACAACAAGAAAGAGGTGCATAATGGTTAGTGTTCATACTTCAGTACTTCTTGCCTTCAAAACCCTGATTAAATTTAGTTAAAGTTAGTCAATTTAGCCTTTGAAGCATGAAATTCAGGCTAAGTTAAACATGATAAATATGGAGGACACAATGCACAGGGAAGCTACATATTGCTCTCAGCACGAATACTAAAAACTCTTGAGAACCAGAGCAAACACAAAAGCAGCAGTTTTTGCAGGTTGGTGGGGAAACATTGATTCGGATTCTCCTGTGGAGGAAACTGTTTATTACACACTTGATTTATAGTAAGACATCCTATAAGGAGAAGAGCTAACATCATTTTAGGTAGCAGGATATCAATACCATCCGAGTGATGTTGATATTAAACACTCTTGACTGTTATATATTACAGTGAAGACAGCTCTGGCTCTCTCTCATTTATCCTGCTGAGGCAAATGTCTACATGACTGATTAATAGGACTGAGGTAGGCATGTATTACACGACTGCATAGGAGCAATTAATATGTTGTTTAACGGGGGGATTCTCCAATTAACGCTAGGGATCGGCTTTCAGAAATCTACAACAGTAAGTTACCTTCTGCAGAGTGGAGTGGGATCATCAGAACCATGCAAGCCAATTAACAGTCACATGAAATGACACGTGTGAGAGGTAGAAAGAGGAAAAAGGAAAATGAAAGACAACACAGACGACAAAACAGATACAGGTAGAGGACTAAAATAATGACATGGAACCACAACAATGCTTTTCATACTCATAAAAAAACTGCTGAGCCCAGAAATGCCTTTGCTTGGATTGTCAATGTGAAAAGTGCTGTAGACATCTAACAGCTTTATCCCCTTGACTTTAGAGACTTTATAATTTGCAAGGCAACTAATTAATCAGTGCTGATGGGCCTAATCCAAATGTAAACATTCCCAAATTACACCAAATAGCTAGGGCCAGAGGGGAAATGTGCAGCATTTGAAATTCAGAAATTTGGCATTAATTCGTTGAGTCAATTAATTCACAAGCCACACATTAAAATGATATGAACAGTCAAATTTGGATAACTCAGCTGTTCACTCAAGGAACGAAGGGGAAGAAAATACACAGGTAACAGACACGAAGGAGGTTGCAGTGATGATCAATGCATACAAGGTCACAGTTTCTAGAATAAATATACACGTTATGTTATGCTTAAAAGTTATCACAATGCAGCTAATCAGCAGGGCTGATGGGTTGATCCTGCAGAGACAGACACAGCTACAGCAGTAACAACTAATCATCTATTATCCTCACTACAGAACAAACCTGTGTCTTCAGAGAAAAAATGAAAAATGCCATCTCAGGAACATAAAAGAGAAGTTATCAGGCAATCATAATCATTTGTCTGCACAGATGACTTCCTGAATCTATGAAATAACACTTCACTGAAAAGACTCATTTCTGACAGACTGCACCAGGAAGGTAACAGGAAACAACACATTGTATTTCATGATTGAAGGATGAAGGTTAGAATACAACACAGGCAGCACGCATGAAACTGAAAGGCTCTTAGAGACGGTGCTTCAAAGCTGCCGTTATGTGAAAATAGTTTTTAAGTGTATTTCATGGAAATATTTAAGCAAATTTATTGTAGTTAATTCGTTTTTAATTATTAATTGAATGAAGATCAAAGAATAAACTGCTGTTTACAAAATGTGCAAAACATTTGGATTTGTCCTGCTGTCTCAGTCTGGTAGTAGTAGTAGTTATAAAAATGTTAAATAATGCAGGTTGTAAGAACAACACAGACGCTGATTTATTGATTGATGCCATGTTATGGATCCCCCTAACCAATAAAGACAGTAGATGTTACTAACAGAGAGACAGGGACGTCAAAGTAAAGCTGAAAAGCTTAATGATGCTCCAGAAGCATATTATTAAAAATATGTTAATCATAAAAGGATCCATCTTAAAATGTTGATTAAATTAATAACAAGCTGTTTTTAATCAATCTTTTTCCAATTTAATACTAGTGAACAGCATTTTAAACCACCTAAAACCTAACACATGGCAGCTGAAAATTAAACTGAGAGCTGAGCAAAAAGAGATGAAGCGCTTACTTTTGTACGTGTGGCCTGATGGATACGACAGACAGATGAGCAAATGGACAAAAAAAAATACATGATTAAAATGATAAAGATATGAGGAGATGATCAGCATGCAGACAACATTGCATCATGTCCAAAAATGAAAATAGGATCAATTATGAGTCAACAGGCACATGGAGTGCGAAGAAGAGGGAGGAGCACTTTCTCTTTCCAAAAACATGAATTCCCAACCAACAGAGGGGGCTAAAAACTAAATAATGGGTCCAAGATTTGCTTCAAGGCTGATATTTAAAGAACCAGGGAACAACTTTGTCTCATATTCTAATCATAGTTTTGCACGCACATGAGAATGAAATACAGTAAAACTGTGATTTTAAATGATTGTGCTATTAGAGTCAAGTGTGACTTAAGTGATAAAATCAGCAATACAACCCTGATTCTAAAAAAATGACACTGTATAAAAAATGAATAAAAGCAGAATGCAATAATTGATAAACAAGCTATGTTTAGCAACAACAGTCTTCCAAAGTGTTTCCGAGCCCATGTAGTAACATCCTTTATACAATCATGTTTTGAACCACGCCCCATCATTGCTTGTGAATGACTGAGCCTTTCCACATTCATGCTTTCATTTCATTCATATGTTTACAAAAATCAAGCTGAAGCTAATGAGGTCAAACATTTAATGCATTGTATTTACACCGTTTTCAATTGAATATATGTCAAAAAGAATTAGCAAATCATTGCATTCTGTTTTATTTATGTTTTATACTGCATCCCAACATTTTTGGAATTGGGGTTATAGCAAGATGGGGTTAAAGCAGTTGGACTTGAAGACAAAACGTTTTCATATTTCTTAAATTTCAAGGTCCCTGCATGGAAAAACTAAGTAAACAAAACAAGGGGGTCAGTGAGTTAGTTCCTGTTGTCAGTTTTACTCCTTGACAAACTTGGAAGAGGACAGACTGGGACTGAAAAGACACTGTTGGAAGCTTTTGTGACGCTGTCCAAACAGCTTCAGTGCTGACTTGTGTCTTGGTGTCCAGCAGCGTCCAAACTCTTCTCTTCAATGAGTTTTTATAGATCAGAAATGGGATGTACAAGCAATTCTTACTCCAAGACATAGAAGAGAGGACTTCAGGTAATAAAAGGTCAAAAAAAAGTCTGATGAAAGCTCTAGAGTGAGCTGTTAACTGTGCAACATGTGCCACTTACGGACAGGCTCTGTCTTGAAGAACTCAGCGGGGCTGCTTTCACCTTCACCCTTCCCGTTGATGGCTGACAACTTCACTTCATAGCTGGTCTCTGGCTTCAGGCCTGTGATAGTCACCTCACTGGTGAATCCTGTTACAATATATCAGAGGCAGTACAATCCCTGTTGAGAACACCTTGATAATTTTGATTAGCGGTAAAACAAACAGCCCCTGTTCAAACAATACATGCATAATTAATTCCATCACAAGTAAACACTGATTAGCTAAATTCTCATTTCATTCCGACAATGTTTAAACAACAGATAAATCTATTTAGAGTTGGTCTGAAAGGTCTAAATCCAGAGATACACAGAAACAGAAATAACTGACAGCTGTTTGAAAGCCACCATCCTACAGCATGAAACCGAGATCTATAGATTATTTATGGGATGAGGATTACTTTCTATGAATCATTAATCTTTCCTATGTCATCTTAGAAATTTTTTTTTTTCATTAATGGATTAATCTTATTTTATGATTTTAATTTTTTATCTCTTGTGTAAAACTACATAACAAAAGTGCTATCTGAAAAATTCTGTAGTATCTGTACGCATACAGAACGTGACACTTTCCTAAACTAATAAAATGTGGTACTCTTTCCACAGCAGAACAAATGGCCATGTATGTATGTATTACACATTGTTAATGTGGATATTGACAATACTAACATGTGCCCCATTAACAAATGATTGGTAAATCACATAAAATTATACTAATCAGCATGTTTAAACCACATTATTCATTATAAAATGCATCACACAAAAACCTTCACATGTATAGTTAGCTTGAAATCATTAATCTTTCTCTTCCAAAAAATTTACATTTGCCCTGGAACAACATCTTCATTCTCACTTTGATTTGCGTTCTTACCATATTGGACTTCATAGACCTTGTGCACCCAGCTGCCCCTGCCCTGAACCCTCCACTCCGCTCTGTATTTCACTACAGGAACACCTCCAGTGGATTCAGGCTCCTCAAACTGGATCTGTGCTGTGGTGGAGAAGGGTCTCACCTCACTGATGGATGGAGCTGATGGCACCTCTGATAAAGGGATGAAAAACGGTGCGATTACAACAAAAAATGTAAGATTGCAACACGCAAACGCTGTCAGACACCATTGTTCCATTAGACTAACTAACCGAGCCAGCTGCTCTTCATAGATTCAAAATGCATCCAAAAGCTGCATGAGCTTTGAAAGAAATCTGTGATTTGTGACATGAATGCGGTTTCTCAAGCGGTGAATGCTGCATACTCTTGACATCATTTCAGAAAAGAAAAATAAAGGCAGGAAAAACATCTAAATGCTCCTCTGATTCAAGTACAAGCTGATCTTCCATCAGCCTTAAATGATGATAAGTGGACAAAGAAACTCAGAGACAGTAGTGAGCTGCTTATTTTGATTTTGATAAACTTTTGAGATGGAAAAAATATTTTTGATTCATTCAAAAAGTTTGCAGTCAGATAAGCACAATCTAACGTTTCAATATAATGCAAATATCCTAAAACTGTAAATAGCTGGTATTGAAGGAAATACAAAGTTAAAAACAGACACTTTTGTGAGTCATTAAATTTTGGATCTGTGTGTACAGAATTAATTTTTCATTTACATTTGCCAAGTTTAACAATCAAACGAACCAAATGTTGGTTCACGCATCACTGCACTCTCTATTATAGTGACAATATTGAAACTAGTGAAACCACTGAGATCAGCCATATTGGTCATATACTGGTGGCTATTGTGAGTTCACACACTCTGTAGTGAGCACAGTTCTGTATTGAATCACTTTGATCTAGGAAATGAAATGGCACACTGTGATTACTGTGGTTGCCCATGTTCTGCTCTGAGGGAAGAATGTGGTGTTTTCAAATCATTTACTTCATATTGTGGCTTAAGAGCGGCATTATCTCTCCGCTCCCTGTTCCATTTGTCTAATGTGCTGGTGAATGTACAGTCTGTGGTATCAGCTGGTGGTGAAGTGTTGTAGCTTTCATAAAGTGTCTTTTAATTCATAATACACACGTACTAAAACCTTGAATGTGCACTATAATATGTTGTGTTTTACATTTCAAGTGAAACGCTCAGAGCCGTGGCATTTTCTAAACAACCGGAAGGAACATATGCAAATGATCTGATGTTGGTTACAATGCATTTTCATCTAAATGTATCATCCATCTAAACAAACGCTGCACTGTGTAATACCATATTGTGGTAAATGTTTCGGTCTAATGTGTTTTTAACATGGGTGAAAAATCTGGAGTGAGGCACATTCTCACAATTTAATTTGTGTGCTGCAATGAAATTTGCCAACTACTGATTATCACTAAAAATACATGTTACAAGCATTTCTAGAAAATAAACAACATCCATGAAACATCTTCCTGTCAACAATAATCCTTCAAACGATGCTCACACTGAAAAGTCAGACACAAATAACAGATCAACAAACGAGCGCTATCAACCACAACTGACCAGCCTGGATGAGGAGGAACTCCTTGGACTCTGTTCCCATCTCATTTGAAGCAGTGCAGTTATAGCTCCCAAAGTCATTTTCAGACTCGGGGGTTATCTGGTGAGGGGGGAAAAAAAGGGAGGAAGCAAATATATGAAGGGCAGTGTACCACAACAGATGAGCAAACTCGTGTGTCAAACACTCTGAAGGTGACCTTTTTGTTTGTCCATTAGAGTAGCCTATTTTTATTTGTTGCTGTGAGCTTTCCTGCCGCTGAATTATTCATCAGATTTTTTTTCCACAATGGAGCTGAAAGAAACCCCTTCACTTCAAGTCCATGCTCATGAAATCTTGATGACATAAGGAGCATGTGTGTGTGTTTATTCTATGGACTGTACATCCTGGTTTGTGTGCGTGTTTCTGTACCTGAAGGTAGCTGGAGGATGGAGTTCTGAAGATCTTAACGTTGGTGGTATTGGAGTTGGGGAGCTGCAGTCCATCTCTCAGCCACACAATAGATACATCACTGGGATGAGCCTTGACCTCACAGCTGATATTGACAGCATTTCCCTCCCAGGTATACACTGCCACTGCACCGTGGATCTTAGGGGTGTCTAGTAAAGAAATTCATTTAATAGACTTTCTGCCAAGAGGTCTGGTGCTATTAACAGTGCCTCATAATAGTGCTGTGTAAATAAAAGTGAATGTCTGAAGAGCTTTATATGATCAAGAAATGTTTATTTTATTCAGTTAAAAAGGTGGATGACTAATCTAATCTCGTTGTAAAGTCATGTTTACAACAGCACACTCATTTTGTAGGCCTACACACTTCTATTAAGAGAGAAGGAAACACTTACAGCGGACCTCCAGATACGCCGGCTGAGAATCCTCTCCGATGGCACTGCGTGCTGTGCAGAGGTACTGACCGGCGTCTGTATACTTGACATACTTCAGAGTGAGGGAGGACACACGAGCATCACTCCTCACCACTACGTTTCCATCCAGACTCTAAATGAGGGCAGAAAATAGCTTGGTTTTAGGAAAAACAAACCGTTCACATCAGTTATTTTCCAGAGCCATATTTGCACATTTACGTCAACAGAGCACATTTCTGTAGAGAGATGTGACCTGAAGGAGAAATAAAAACTTCAGAAAGACGGCCTTTAATGAGCGGAACAGACATTACATTAATGAAAAAGGCAGTACACTCTGCTCTGTGAAGATGTGGAAACATAAGGGCACAGTTGACAGTACAGGGGAGCTTATCAATAATTGATGACAGAAGGCACCAGAAACCATCTAGAGCTTTTCACATGGAGGGCTTAGCGAAATACGCTGATGCATGACGCCAGACAGCAGTGCATTACCTTACATGCCACGCTTGCACTTTTATCTTCAAGACACTTGGGGCTTAGTGTCATCGCCCACAATCATATTTTGTTAAGTAAAATAACATTTGAAGTTTATCACTTGTGGTGGTGATTTGGTCTGGTAGAACATGCCCCGGTTTCAGCAATGAAGGGCACATGCCAAGTCACAAAGCATTTGAAACCAGGGAAATGACAACAGACAGCTGGCTAATGAGATGTGTAAATGACCTTCCTGCTCTCGAGATACCTGGTTTCATTAACTCGATATGCAGAGTTACAACATCCGACCATAAGTGGCTTCCCGACCTTTAGGGTCAATGACTCCTGCGTTGTTGTGGTTGTTGTTGTCATGTGACACTAAACTGTGGGTGTACACTTTCAGACAGACTGCGTTTCTCCCCAACTGGATATTATTAATTAAAACATTTATTATGCAAATTCTAAAAACAAAACAAACAAAAAAAACACCTTAATTTTACATCAAACAAAGATTTGAGTGAACCTCAGTTTAAAGCTGCTCTCGGCAAAGTAAATGTCTTTAGATAATTTTCCTCTAGACACGGTAAATCTTAAATTCAGTAAGTCTCAATTCAGTTCAAATGGGGGCAGTTTATTTTATGGATTTGGGTCATGCAATTGTCTTTTGTAGTGCTTTTTTTATAGGACTTCTTTTATACAGCCAGCTTTGGTGTTTTGTGTGAATTGTTCCTTTTACCAGGTGCTGCAGAACTTAATATCTAAGCCCTCGCGATTGGTTGCTTTCATGGCTTTGATCCAAGCTGCAGGCAAAACAATGGCACGGATGCTTTTACACATATTGAATTAGGGCCCAGTCTGGGCAGCAATGTAAGAGAAACCCTCGTTAGTTTGTATTCAAATTCGATAGACAAAGCATGTCTGGGGCATTCATTATGCATGGTGGGTAGCAGGACCAGGGAGACACTTACATAACACACTACCCTTTTATTCTGACCCCAGAGTGGAAAGCATTCTGCCTCGACCCCTGTGGTACTGCTTCTGACTCCTGCATCTGTGCAACATGCCACATCATGTACAAGCATGTTTGCCAGTATGCTTCAATATTGAGTCTTTTTTAATCTTGTTTCCTGCTTTCGGAGAATGCAGCATCAGAATGTCACCAAAGCTAGAACAACACGCAGACAGATTCTCAGGGGCTACAGCCTCTCGTTCCCTATATGAAGCCCATAATGAATATATACTGGAGGAATATGATGTGTTAGCTGCAATTTAATATTGTGATTCATTAATGTTTTATAACAATGAATTTTCAGTATGAATACCTAATGCACCACAGTGGTCTGTTGGAAATATCCTCGGCCATTATTTGTTGACTTTACTGCTTTTAACAAAGAGGTACAAAACCATTTTGCATGTCTGTGTGAAAACCTGGTATAAAACCGATGAGGGAAGAATATAAAGACTCTCAGACAGAAGCTCCTCTAATAAATCAAAACAAACTGACAGCAGAGCTTTCCAAGAGCTTTACCTGCAGAAGAGAGACACTGCTGGAACATCAGAGCATAAAATTGAGAATACACTGAGGACATGTTAAACTCATGTCTCACCAAATCTTAACTGGTCCAGCATACAAATGTACCTTCCCCTGAATGTACCTTCCCTTTCACAGCCTTCTCAAATGAACACTCAGCTGCCTACGCATTTGCAACAAACATGCTCAGCATGCTCATAGTACTCCTGTGTGGTTTGTAATGGGATATCTCACAGAGACCCACTGATCAATTCGGAGTGCAGGTAGACTTTAAAACCATATCATTATGCCAGAAAGCGAAAATTATTATTGCCTGATCCATTAATATAAACCAATGCACTCACAACTTGAGACCACAAATGGGCTGCAAATAAGCTGCTGAGAAATAATTAGTGAGTTACAGTTAACTAAAATATGTTTTATTAAACAATTTCATAAAATAAAGGAAAAGGGGCATAACTCTGTTTTTGAACCGTGTGTGTTCTTGTTTTAGAGAAAATAGCACTTTGGATTATCTTTATCCTTCTTGAAAAACTGAGCAGCTTAGGTAACTAGAATACATTTTATGCTGTTTGGCTTTTTGGGGCAACTGATCCAAATGTTCAAAATAGTGCATTTTATACCCACTTTCAGGGTAAAAGCATATAACAAGCATAAACAAAAAAATGTCCAATGCTACTTATTTCAACAGCTTTTTACTGGTGAGGCACAAAAACATGCCACCATGTGAAAATCACAGTTTAACACAAACCTTGTAATTACTGCCAGCAAGTGCTTGATGAGAAAGGTTCTTCCTCACCTCCTGTAGTGAGTCTGATAAGGCTTTTCATTCAAAAGGTTTTCGTAATCACAGGTGTTATTAATAAATGCATGTCAGATGACAATATTTAGTGATTGTGGAAAACAGTGAATGTAAAAATTTGTTGAGTGGAGTCAAAGGAAAGACCAATTCGCTTGATGTTAAGAGCTTCCTGCAGTTTAAGAATAAAATAGCAAGGCTATTTCTGGAACCAAATCGTCTAAAAATACATATTCATTTTCTGTCAAATACTACAAAAGTATACAGAACAATGGCAACCCTAATATCTGATCCTGTAGCTGAAATGGTGACGGGCTGATCATCAATGACACACTTCGTAAGAGCAAAACTTCCTGTTCATTTCAAAGCCAAAAAGATGAAGCTGTACCAGCCCTGTCCTCTAATATGGTGCACTCAGCACTAATACTGGAGATGACAAAGTGGTATTTCTCACCAATTTTCTCACATATGTAAAACACATATTCAATAGTGCAGTAAATTGCAAAAAGGCTTATGTGGGCAGCTCTTTCTTTTGCCAATTTTCACCTTCTTTCAGGAACAGTGCCTGGCTCTGATACTCGGGGCTGCTGCACAAAGACATCTTTCATTTTCTCCTGCATACATATTCATTCATCTTCGGTGCAATGAAGACTATAGATAACTACAGCATGTCAAAAAATACATGTTGAAGTCATAATCAAGAATCAAGTGGCCTAAGAGAGAGTTTTGGAGACCAGGGTGGGAAGACAGTTTTCAACTAAATTAGTTTAGAGAGAAAAAAAGGTTGATAAACCACATGTGAAAGAATTTACATAAGGTGTATGAATTATCGACAAAAAGTAAAAATAATATCTGAGCAAACAAAGGTCTGTTCTCAAAGGATAGGTTGAAGAATTGGGAAAAAACAAACTGAAGTAGGCTACTGCATTTTAAGTTTATATGAAAACCAAAGAAAGACTTGCACTGGCCTGTTTGGCTTCTGCATCTTTCTCAGGGTTATACTCTCCCTGACTCTTATTTGATCACAAGTTTTGATCTGCATCCATCCAGAATTGAATTAGACTCCCCTGACATGAGAGATGGATGGGTTGTAGGAAAAAGTCATGCATTTAGAATACCTTGTGTTGCTCGGGTCGAGTCCATGATGCCTGTAGAGGACAGAGACACAACAACAAACAAAAAGGCAGAGCAATTCTTAGAAGGTAATCCTTACCCAGGCAAAGCTGGGATGCTGCACAGTGCATGCAAATATTAAGTGTCAGGTTTAATTTCCGTACATTGACACTCCCTGAGCTGAATGTCTTGTCTTTTGCCAAAAGTCTGCAGATACAATAAGAGGTATGCTTTGGATTTCCCTTATAATCTGACAATAGGAGTTTTCTTTTAAAGGTGTTTTTTACAGATTTTTTCTTTGCTGCACGCTGAAACACCACTGCTTGTAGCCTCAAAAAAGTAAGACTATTGGCATCATGATAGCACAAATGCTTACAGATAAGAACATTATTGGTTTATCGGGAAGAGGTGACTCCATTACAGTGCAACAACAGATATATGTCGGCGTGTTTGGCAAAAGCAGTGCAGCAATTATCGACTCGCAATCCATTTTTGAGGCTTAAAGCTGTAATGAGAATATAAAAGCCAATAAAAGTAAATTTACTCTTGCACTGTTCTGTCTGTCCTACATCAAGAGACAACAGTAAGTACCCGAGTCATCAAGCCAGTGAACAACATTTGCTGCTCAAAGCACTGAAGGGTTTAAAAGAAGCAATTTTGCTGGAGCTCTTCCTGCACCCCATGTGAGACCTAGAAGCAAATGTTTGCCTACAGGTGGCCTGTGTTACGTTGAGTACGATTTGCAACTCAGATGTTTTGCTCTGAATGTTAACTTTGTACTTGTACAATAATCTCAAATGAAGTGGGTTTTCCCCCATTCCAAGGCTGAAACAGACAAAACTGATTTTCATGCATTCAGAACTTTACGTTTCATTCTTTAAAAAAAGACATGATAGCACCTCTCCCTGTCGTAGGATATTTATAAATCTGCAGGCTTGTTAGCTTTAAAAATATTCAGTTTTGTATTTTAAGACTATATGCACTGCAGAGTCACTTTCCTCCTGAATAACTTTCCTAGTTATTATTAGGCCTAGTTATTGTTGAATGCTGCCTCTCCATACTATCATGTGGTGAACAAATTCTCATACTGAGGCACTGCAGTTTAGTTCTCATGCTAAATTCATGAAGTTATATTTCAAATAATTGTACTCCATATTTTTAGAAGGTAATAGTTTAGTATTCTAATAACAAAACACAGAAAGGAAATTGACTAACGATTTCTTGACAGCTGATTAACATGAGTTTAACATAACATTTTATCATGCTATTGGAAGTTTCTGAGCAAATACAAACACATATCCACATATCCACAATTATTCAACATCATGACAGATAAAATCAAAGTTCTGCATAGCAAACAAACACTATGAACTGCACTAGACAACATGTCAAGTTAAATCACAATGACACCGAGAAGCCCAACTCGACAAGACGGAAAAGATTTATGGAAAGCATGCTGTATGATTTCATGATGCTGAGGAGAGAATGTTAAGCATGACAATGGGATGTGATGGCTCACACAGTGAAGAAGTGTTGCAGCGTCAAAAGCAAAATGATAAACAGCTATTTCATCAGGTGCAACAGCGAGAAAATGTCAAGTAAATGAAAGCAATCTGCTGGAATAATTATAGGGCAAAACAGTGAATCAAACCATCAATGAATTCACATCTAAAATCGCTCCCTTTTCATCCTCTCATCATCAATGCAGGTGGTTTACAAATAGCACAAAGAACATATGGTGCGTTTGAATTCAAGTACCTTGTATCACCCACAAACCCGATTCACCATTTACTGACAACAAGCAAAATGAAGAAGGCAGAAAGAGGAGACCATCAAACACTTATTGGACAAATCATATGCAAAGCTTTCTGTAATGTAATTTCACTGTGTTCTTAAGAGCTTTTTAAGTCCTTCACTGTCACAGTAAAACACACTGTGCACCGTAATTCATTACAAACAGCAGCCGGCTGCATATCACCACAGTCCTGCGAAAGGAGCGGCAGTCCAATTAAAACAGGCAACCTAATAGTCTGGAACATCACCACCTCATCCACGTGCTCGTCTGCAGCGCCGCTTCTGCAATAAGTGAGCTGACAAGTATCGCAGTCATATTTGTGACAGGTGTTTGTTTAAGACAAAAGGACGATGAACAGCAGCAGAGCGAGCGTGCAAAACGGAAGACGCCAATAACACAATCACTTCCCCGAGCGAACGCACAGAACAATGTGGTGCCGGTTCCCTTGGGACTTATCATTTTTCCAGCCCATTGTTATTCCCTTCCATGGAGAATTATCCATGCTCTTTATTCTGACATGAATTGTAATGTCAGCGTGAAGAGGGCAAAGCAGCCAGAGAGAGAGAAGAGACATACTAACACAAATACACTGCACACATAAATGTACAGAACCCTGGCGGTGCTTCATTCACCAGGTGACGCCTGACTGAAAGCGATGATTATGCATATTGTCATCGTCCTGTGTCATTAACTACTGAGCCTCAGAACCTCTGCCAGTACATCACAGAAAACTGAGCAGTATTTTAGTGAAGACACCCTTACATCACCCTGCTACTGAGCTCGCAGACATGCTGCTGGAAATGAGTAGCCTTTTGTCTTTGGTGAAAACAATGCCCTCTCTGCATTGGCACGCAACGCTTAAAGCATTCCTGTGTTTCAAATGCCCTGCCCAAACTGCTGCCACACAACATTAATTACAAATACTCTTTAAGCATCTCATTACTTATAAAATAATTATGAATTTCATTCCTCAGGTCTTAAATTTCTAATTGGCAATCTGGTTGTTAGAAAGAGCAGAGCCTCAAAAGTGGATTTATGTGTTGAAACTCAAATTTCTTTCCAAAAACACACATATTGGAGACATAAAGTGTCATCACCCAATCATCTACAAACTTTAATGTGCTTTTAAGTTTTATAATTAGTCCTATTTCACTACAACTTCAGTCTGTATAGTTCCAAATAGTTCCAGATAATTACAGCTTGGAAACTCTGTGCATCAAGCAGAATGTTTAATATGTATTCAAATAAGCAAAACATTCATTATGTAGATAATGTACAAAGCATGGATAAATACTTCATTTACATTTTCAGTTATTAAACAGACACACTTATCTGGAGCAACTGGCAGCAAATGCATTCAAAGGACGGAAACAACCAAATACCACACGTAAAGTTGATGAAAGTTTTAAAATAAATATATAAACACTTAACTTTAATAGCCATATAAACAAAAACAGAACTATCACCCGATAAGTACCAATTTGAATATGAAACATGACTAAGCAGGCAAACACCCACCAGCGTACAACATTTTTGAACATACCGCTGCTTCTCTATTGTACGAAACAGTAATCTCCCTCAATCCTCACATTGTGCACCCCTTTACTCACAGTTATCAGACGAGGCTTTTGTCTGCCGACACTGAAGACTGTGTGTAGGAGTTTATTCAGAATGAATTTTATTCTCCCTATGTTAACCTTTAAACATCCAAGACCACAGTAAAAAGGAAACGAAGACGAACAAAGCCAGACAAGACTTCCTTAAGCATCAAACTGACAATTAGCGGCTCATCTGTCTCAGAAAATCAGCTGTAACGCCGGCCGTCGTGGTTTCTTACATGACTGAAACACGATATCTATCTATTCTCTAATCCTCATCTTTCTGCTCATTATACAGAAATTCACTATCTTGAGCTACAGAGGCTGCTCCCACATGACAGGCGAAGATAACATAATTAAAACCTGAAACACTGACTCTGTATTCCTTTGATTTTTATATGGATAACAGCAACTAAGTGAGAATGTATAAATGCTAAAGGTACCCTGCAGGGTTTTGAACCACTACTAGCACTATGAACAAAGTTTTTATATGTGGGTGAAATTTTGCTGTCACATGCATGGACACACATATTCCTGCAGATGGTTTCACATTTTCAACTGATCAACAGGTGTTGGGAACTGCAGGGAAGAAAAAGACCGCTAGCAGGTAAACATGGATGTAAACAATGCGGGTTTCAAACTGAAAAATCAGCTCTGTAAATATTTCATGAGGAAGGAAATGCATTCAGCACATTTGTTAGACCTCAAGGATACACACTGAATTTTGGTGGGTAATACTAAACGTAAACAGAAACTTTGTTTGTTTACAAGAATACTCCACAGGGCACCTTTAAAAACTAAAGAGAAGTTTTTAGGGTTGTTTAAGGCTTTATTCTAGCTCGAAGGATGAAGTAAACCAAAATAACAGACAATACTGTTTAAAAGTTTGGAATCACCTGCCACTAAAGAGTCACAAGGCCAATAGGACTACTCTTGATTTTTGAATGGCCTTTCATCATTTTAGGTTGCAGAACATCCTCTTCACAAATGTGATTTTGTGAAGGTTTCGCTCACAAAAGGAATGTTTTGCACATGGAGAAGAAAATGCTCAACAATGGTTCAACCAGACTCACTGAAAGAGGAAAGGGCAGAAAGAGACAAGGTAAAAGATATCAGAAGCTCAACATCAAAATCTGTGCTCACAATAATGCCTATAACAAGAAATTAACAGGCATGTTGCTTCAGCAAAAGCTAGTCTTCAATGATCAGAACGGTAATAGAAGGTTAGTCTGGGGTCAGGACAATTGGAATTAGATCACAGAATATCAGGTGAACAGTCTGTACAACTGAACCACTGAGTCAACTGCAGAGGGCTCAAAGAAAAACAGGTTTCCCAGAATATTTAAGATACACTGTGTCAAGATACACTGTGGGGACATCAATGAAAGTTTAAATCATTGAATTCTTCTTTTAAGGCCAAAACAATTTCAAATGGAAATAATAAATTTAGTGTCCGAATTATACAATTTGCATCTATGTTTAAATAGCCATTATTGCAGGAAGGAAGAAAAACATCACTATAACAAGTGATTCCAAACTTTTTTAACATGTGCAAATACTTGTCAACTTGAGAAGTTGGTACTTTTCTTTTAATATATGGGCAAAGTATTGAACCGTGAAAAGTCAAAGTGGAGTTAAGTAAAACTTTGACTATTATATTCAATAATCCCCTTCTCTAATGCCACTGAGTTTCCTGTCTAACAATGAACAAAGCATAACCAATATGCGTGATAAAGTAGAGTCAAGCACTGTAGGGGAATAAAACAGAACTTTTTATGATCATAGGGATAAAAAAAGAGTCTATGTACCAGATGCACACGGCTATTTAAAACAAGAAATGAAAGCCACTGACCAACTAGGGAGCGAAAGAAGTGATAAACACATTTAACTATACTGCTAATTAATTCTGTCTATTCTTCACCAACATACATCTAAAATGGCACAGTGCAGATCAGTCCTGGTTCTCTATCCAACACAAAACTCTAACATCAATATATTCATGAGAAAACCCTGCAATTGACATCCCTTTCAAGTTTGTTCAAAAACAGAACTGTGAATAGCTGCAGTTTGTTTTGGTTTTTTTCAATTCACCGTGTCCACCCCAAACGAATGTTATTTCATTTGTCACACCCATCCTGGATGAAATACAGCTGTTATAATGATTACAGATAGCATGACAGATGGACTTCAGACAGAACAAGACAATTAAACAATTAGCAGCCGTTTCCTCACACATTCATTAGAACCCCACCATGGAAATCATCTCCCTTGCTGATAACCAGAACTATGGAGGGATATCTAAGCCTCTACTCCTTCTAAACTCTACAGTCATTCAGTAAGGCTGCTAATCATTTCTTTAAAGACAGCTGTGAAAAGATGCCACAGATCACGAAGCATCCTGCAGAGGAAGGTGCAAAACAGGCCGCCACCACAGCACAGATGTGCGTCACATGACATGTGTCCCATGACATGTGTCCCATGATATGCCATGGTGCAGCACGTCAACAGGATGACACGGTTCAGAAAATGGATGGGTAATGCAAATTGTGGTCGCTTGTTTTCTTGTTAATAACAAAATTCCTGTGTGTTATTTATTTCCTCAGCGCCCACCTGCAGAGGCAGTCCTCACACCTACAGTATAGCTGGCCAGGCAATGTCTTTTATGACCTAAAATGGTGCGACTGTGGGATGTTGCACTCTGAGTGTGACTCTAGCCCTCTGATGAGTCTCTCCTCATCCATCCTCATACAGCTTCAAGACCACAAAAGGAGATAATTTGTCACAGACAGGAAGTCGAGGTACAGCAGCTGGGAGGTGTGTTCTGCGAAAAAAAAAAAAAATGCTGCTTCTCAGGGGATGTCTACACTGGATGATAGGACAGAGGTATAAACTGTTACTGGGCAATGCATTCATGTGTGCCAGTGTGTCTTGCCACTGCGTGGGTTGACAAAGAAAACAACAGGCCTGTCATGACGTGCGTCATATGGTGGTAGCGTGTTTTGCACTTGATGTGATGCTCCATTCAAAACCTATTTTTGAGTATCAAACACTGACAGGTGGCTGTGAAAAGTTAATACCTCCGTTTTGGTGTAGCACAGTGGCTATTTCCCAAATACTTATATTCTCACGTTGTCCGCAGGGGATGAGTGTTTGATAATCAAAAAATATCTTTTAAGTGGAGCACTTTTACCCTCGGTTTTCAAGTGATACTGACATAAATGTTAGGCAATCTACAGAACTATGGAGATGACAGACAGACTGAGCTGGGCTTGAATCCAGGCAACCTCATGCTGTGATGGAAAGTTTGACATGATCAGGCAAAAGCGACACAGAAATGGCGTTTCCCTTTTATTATGTTATTAACTAAATTTTCATCTGATCTCGTGAGATAAGCTCCACACGCTTTCTGTCACAAGATCAGTGAAGTTTGCAGGCTATATTTGGGAAGCATGCAACAGTTGAATCAATTTCATGAGCTCTGATGAGATCATTCCTTGGGGTTTTCAAGAAACAGCTGGGAAATTTTCAATAAAAACAGGGGATTATTTGATTTCTGCTGGGGGTTTTGTCAAATCTGGAGGCATACTTTGCAACACTACTCCAGTACATTTCTGTGCCACACGGATTTCATACCTGATAGATCCTGTTTAGATGTGCCTGTAGAAAGAAAATGTAGTGCATGTGATGGACTGGCTCAAGAATTCCTCCATGAACTACAGTATCTCTCTGAAGCATTTTCCCCCTCATTACCCCTCAACTGCAACAAGACACCAAGACCTTGAAGAACCAGGCCATGTGGATAATAGATGTACGAGAATACCAATCAGGTATTCATTGTTTTTGATGGTTTGCACATATAATATTGCAGAAGACATTACTAAAAGAACAGAGTATCAAGGATGTAATGTAAGTAAAAGGCTAGCTCTTAACCAATGCACTGCCAAAACAAATTTAAAGGATGATAGCAGAATATGCAGAGATAAAAGCTTTATAAAATTTTAGTATAAAAACTTTTCAATCACCAGCATGAGAAGAATATGATAACGGTGATTGAAAATGCTAAACAAACACTTGATCATTCAAGTGCTCATTCTAGCAAACGCTGTACAATAAGAAGCAGACAAAGTTTAATTATTGCCTCAAATTGCATGCTTATTTTGGGAACGTTATAATTGGGTTTCTGATGCAGATTTTCTTGACATTTGGGAAAACTCAAGTCAAATCTGAGTGTACTCCACATTACTGGCTGAGTTTCACTGAGCTAATTACACGAGATCCGCTGGGCCATCTCGAAGGAGCTGCTAATTTAGGGGAAACAATCAGTGGTAGATAAAACTTGTTGAGGGTATTTTGCCGTGAAACTGCAGAAGTCCCCCCAACCTGCACATGATCAATATACCTCCTGAATTAAGGGTAAAGGTATTCAATTCCTCTCCTTGAGACATTGGCGTCCTGCAGGTATGTGTTCCTCCCCAGTGGTTACTAGTCAGTGTGCCCCAGTTCCACATCACACACCAACGCATTATAAAGTATACTACAAGAAAGTTAAGTGTAGTTAATAGTAAAAGAAACGTACTTTTTCATTTAGTCCAAACAGGAACTGATGCATGGGATTCTTCATATTATTGAAACTGCACTGTTAGAAATATATCACTAATTTCCAATTTGGAAGTATCACAAATTGCAAGTTTTCATGAATTTATTTCTATGTTAATTATTTCCCGTCCTGTTACCAGAGAATATAAATTAAAGTCTTTTTTAGCATCTACCAAGTGGTTTATATAATTTTTGTTTATGTATAATATGCAACTGGGACACACATAATATCTGCTCTGCACCAGGTGCGGTTCATTAACTGCAGGAGGATAAATGCTTGCAGGACACCGGCCCTCGTGTACCTTGGACTTATTTTCTACTGTCATCCATATTGCCTTTATTATTTTACCTGCTCTCCTTCAGTGAAGACGCGTTCACCGTAGCTCCAGTTGATGGTGGGAGTTGGATCCCCTGATGCCTCGCAAGTCAGAGTTACCTGCTCCTCCATCTCTGAAGTGGTCTGGTTTACGATGTAAGTGATCTTAGGTTTGACTGCAAACACAAAAACAAAGTCATCACAACCGCACAAGCATAACAAGACAGCCAGGTGGTTTGGTAGCACAAATACAATAAGCAAAAAGAGCAACTCTGTGGATTTGGGATGAGTTCAAAGGGAGGATGAGGATCAGTAGTTGACAGGTGAGTGGGATTCTTATGGCAGCAAAACTGTATTTAAGCGTTCCCAGTCCCAGCAGAGGCAAAGTTGTGATAACCATGTGTGGAGTCAAACTTAATTCAAGCAGTAATTTATTTAGCCTATCTCAAAGGAGCCGGTCGTCAGTTTTGTTTACATTTGAGAAAACTGTCGCGTTACAGTACACCTAAGCTAGCCTGAAAGCACAGCAGGGTGCAATAGCTGTGACATGAGCAGAGCGAAGCAAATTGAAGTGCTACCTCTGAAGCATGAGGTGGAGCATTACTCTGTGCTTTCATATTTTTTATCCCACTCCATGAAGGGTGAACGCATGGATCAAGCAATACATTTGCTAAATGTAAACCTATTCAATATAGTATGTATAATGTACAGTTTTTAGCACAAAAAACAATTGCAAACCTGCATTAATATGCTTTCATTTCAACTGATTGAACTGACTGAATTGTCAAAGAAAGAAAGGAACAGATGCGTTGTCATTTTGTTATTTCTAAATTAAAATTACTTCAACATGCAACAATTTGTATTCATTGTTAGAGGTGTCATAAATTCATCTGCAGGGTTGTGATCAGAGCTGATTATCCTTATTAAATGGATTGAGTTGTGTTAACCCTGATCGTTAAAGAACTGGAACCATTTTAAGTACACAGTATTGTGAGTGACTGGACCAGAGAAGGGCACAAAAACAAATGAAGGGTGTCCAGCAGTTTCAATAACAGTAACCACAATGACAATGTGTGTCAGCAAGTGAATTGAGCAGAGCTGCTTTGAGTATTTCACAGGTGCACGAAGGCTCTAAAAAGCTTCTGCTGCTGTCTAACAACTGACTTTAAATGTCAGCATTTTGTTCGAGCCGGAGAGAAAGAAGAGAGAGAGAAATCCTGTCTAAACCTTGCTGCCACTACAGCTCCACCCTGACACTCACACACACTTTTCTTCAAAGATATTGATGCGGAACATATTTTCTGAGTTCGGGTATTCAGTCCTCAGACAATTTGCTCTACTGATTTCAACGGAGCCCTATATAAAGGCTCTGAAAATCTTTTTTTTTTTTTCAATCAGACTTTGAGGTCACATGAACACAACATCTTCTCCTACAGATAGAACAATATTGGTTTTGTCGGTATTTCTTTTTTTTTGTCTGTGTTCTCTTTACTGGCTTGAAGTTGGTGAGGTTAATCAGTTGGAGAAGTTGTTGTCAAATACTTCTGAGCACCAAGTTGCCAGCACTGTCAATCAAATTGATCAAAACACACCCACATAATCCTGATGAAGTTGGGTAACGTTTGACAAATTCATTCGGTCGGTGCTCGTAAGTCATTTAACACATTGTTCGGGAGACGTGAGGCAAGATACTGCATGAGGCAGAATAAAAATGTAGGTTAAAAAAAAACAAAAAACAATAAATAAAGTAAATAAAGACTGCTAGCCCCAATTTGTATTTTGGGATACTCAGACTGTATCCAGATTGATTTTAGAAAGACTGGTCAGTAAAAAAAAAACATGTGAAATGATTTTTGCAAATTGGATCCAGGCAATGTCAGATTTCTAAAGATGTAGCTCAGTTTGAACTCTCTGGTCGCTCAAATCGGATTTCAAAGTGCCTTCTGTGTCATTCATAATGGGAAACAAAGAGATGATGTCAAATCCAGAGTTACAGAGGTGCCTCAGAGTGAACACTGTAATGTAAACCAGTCTTCGCTGTCACTGATTTTGGTGCGACGAAGGAGTTCTGTACTGTGACTTGACAGCACGATTGTTTGGAGAGAGAGATGATAGATCTTGAGTTCTCCTGCCTCGATGTTGGAAAGTGTACGCAGTTAATGATGCAGTACAGCAACCTATACAGATAGGTTGGTGATGTTGTGGTGATCACTTGCAAATAACAGTCTTGATGATCTGATTTATGGAACAAATCTGGTTTGCCAGCAAGCTGAACAAAGTCTCAAGTTAATACGAGTTCCTGCAGCAGCTGCAGAGACAACAGCCCACTTGATGACTTTTAACAGGGTATATTATATTGGCTCTCTAATAGACCTATATGATAGTGTTATAGCATGTTTCTAAAATGCGGAAAAAACATTTTTGACTCCATTTTCACGCAACAGTCAAATTTCATACTGAGCTGATTAAAAAAAGAAAATGAGTAAAGGGACAAACTGCTCTTCACACAGAAAAAAACAACAATCCACCTTAAAATGCAAGGACGTCACTGTGGACAGGATTTAAATTACAAGAACACCGGTGAGTTCCCCGAAAAACAGTCGGTAATTGCGGCTGTTATTATTATTGGAGCTGGGGTGGAGATGAAAAATTAGCCACAAATGCACTGCAGATGGGATTAAAATCACTGACCAGTACAGGTAGTGTTAAAATCCTCCCACCTCCCCTCGAGAAATAAATCCAGTCCTAATGCGGCTTAAGAATGCTTTTTTCCCCAACATGACCTTTAATTGTTGCTTGAATAGTGAACGTTACAGAGAAACATTTTCAGGGGCTTAAAGGCTGTACTGTGCAGCTGTAATAAGTAAGAAAATATCAACAGCTATTCATAAAGTACTCAATATTCAGGAACTCAGAATCAGGGGGGAAAAAACATGATGTGGAAAACATTTTTATACATTTATACAGCTTTCATATGCAAAAGTGGGCGCTTATAAGGAAATACATGATTGCGGCTTTTTCCACATTGTTGCATGGAGACCAAAGCTTCGTGAGCGGGAGAAAATCTTCGAGATAATGAGGTAAATCTTGCTAAAGAGGTAAACAATGTGCTCTGAAAGCTATCTTCAGTAATTTTATGGTAATTGTTTACCCGTCGAGCTCTAAAGAACCAGGACCTGGCTGCCTCTGTTGTTTAGGAAAATAAACTGCACCAGCTAACTCGTTGTAAATTTAATTGACAGAAAGACTGCATGAATGGATATTGTGATGAAATTACGGTCGTTGTTACGTGACAAAATAAAGACAACAACAAGAACCTAGTGGGCAAAAAGGGAAAGAAAAAAAAACCAGAAAAAGATTTCAAAGAGTTCAGCTGAGCTCATCCCACTTGGCCAGTTCTCTAAATCCTTAAGCTTCAGCCTTACATGAAACAACCACAACCCACACTGAAACAGCACTTCATCTTGTATCCCTTAGAAAACAGACACATAACCATACTATTGTTCTTCTACCACCTACATACTCTTATAGCTCATTCCCACACACTTGGAGCAATTTATATTGTCACTTCAGTTCAGGTACTGTATGTATGTTTGTGTATAAAGCATACTGCCTTACCGAAGACTCTCAGACTGAGCTCCTGATCACTTTCTCCGGCCTTGTTCTTGGCGATGCAGGTGTACTCTCCCTCATCCAGCTTTGTCACATCCATTATTGTCATTTCTGAGCCATCTTCATTAAAGCTGTACTTCTCTCCTGCCTCCAGAACCACTTCGTTCCTGTGTAAAACATGAGTGTTATGAGTGTATATTATATCCAAATCTGTCAAACATCATTCTTGAACTGCACCATGTTAGAAAGATTTCTCAAAAAAGAGGGTCCTAGTTGTGACCTGTAGGTCTTTAGAAAATCAGCAGTAGTTTTTCTATATCCTTGAATGGCAAAGTAAAAAAGATTAACGATGGAGTAGAAGTGGGGTGATGAAAAAAGAAAAGGGTGAAAGCAGAAAATCTTGAGGCAGATCATGTTTTTTTTTTTTTTGCGCGCCTTAAGACATTTGGTGCCAAGACTCAATTTGACCCAAAATGGCTTGTGTATTTTCATTTTGTCCGAGTGGAGTATAAATTGTTTGTCACCACTGGCAGCCATGCAGAGGAGATAATGTTCTCTGGCCTCTGACCATCGATGATCGCTCACAATACAGCTTTCAACAACTTGCAGGTGCCGTCTAACTGCACAAGTATAAAAAATTATTCCAAGGGCAACAGCATACAAAAAAACCAAGGCCAACAGTAGCTCCTGGGCTATTTTCACCCCCCCTAGTCGAAGCTGTCTACACAGCTAACTGCTGTCTTGGAAACAAGACGAACAGGAACAGTTTAACAAAGCAGGAGTCTATCAATGGCTGTATTCAGATACACAGAATAATGTGGCTATTGATGACACCGCAGTGCTCAGGTTTCACTGTTTAAATGCACCTCTGATACCCTGTGATTAAGTGTCCTGTTGCAATGAATAAACCAGTTAGTAGAATATCCCTAATGTCTCAGAGTGACTGGTGTACACTCTGACCTCCAATTTGATGGAGGTAAACTGGTGCATATGGGCCAATACCGTTCCTGAATAACCACCTATAAAGGGGAACTAGCAAACAAACCTCATTCCTTTATTTTAATAAGCTCTGGACAGAATATTCAGTCCAAGGAGTCACCTTTTACTTGAGAAGCAGCATTCATATGCATCATTATCTAATATTTTTTTTAAATGAATAATATATAAATAGTGTTATATAATAATGTAAATAATACAAGGTTGGCTAGGGGATACCTTTATGCAATCCTGTTGTATTATAGACACCAACAATCTTCCTAACAGAAATATAATAATCTATAATAAATTTCAATCTTTATTCATATTTCATTTGCAGGATGCAAGTGATTCTATGAAATGAAGCATTTTAGAAACTTCTGTAAATACTACTAGTGGGGAAATCTAAACATGTTAGTGAAAAATATCCAAATTTTTTGGATGATATTAGCGCATATATACTTGAATGGATGCTAACATGCTAATATAAGATGGTGAATGGCATTAGCATTAAGCTCAGACCACCACTGGGTCTAAGTACAGCCTCACAGAAACGTTGGCATGGCTCCTCTTATTCTATAAACAACCACTTATGACAAAAGAAGAATTTGAAAAGTGATGCAATAATGTTTAGCTTTTAGTAGTCACAAATTATACATAAAAAGTGAGTGAGTAAGTAAGTTCCTAACATGCAACAGTAATCATATTTTCAATAGACTAAACTATATGTTCAAAGGCTCACTATACTGAACTATACACTATTTAAAGTATTAGGGTGATGGGCTGTCATCTGACAAGTGCTGCTACAAATGTGAAAGCATTTGTGTCCCTAGTTTCTAGCAGAGTTTTACCTTGTCCAGGTCACCATGGGTTCAGGATAGCCATCAACAGCACAAGTCAACATGGCAGGCTGCCCGACATCTGCTGTGGCATTCACCTCTGACTGCCATACCCTGATGGTTGGGAGCACTGAGACAAAGAGAAACAGATAAATAATGTAATAGAAAGAAAAACAAATAGGTGGAGCGATACATTCATAAGACAGATAGTCATATAGATAGATAGTGGGAGGGAAAACAGACAGACGCAGTGGCAAATTCAGAACACTTATTTTGAGCACACTCATTTGCTCGGCTCAGAAGTTGCAGGAAACAGACTTCATTAGCATGTAGCATCTTTGATACACAGTTGCTCTGGGCAACTGGTTCCACACTGATGCTGAGCCCGGTCGCCTCTGAGGATCTACAGCTTATTTAAGCGTCATGGGACACCTGTCACACAAAACATGCAAGCAGGACACAAAAAGCAAAGAGGAAACAGAGTGAGGAAGAGAGGCGGCTAACCATTCACTACGACCTTGATGACCCGCAGATCAATCTCGCCGCGGGCCATGAGGCGACCCTCGCAGGTATATGGGCCCTCATCTGTCTTCTTTATGCCACGGATTTGAAGGTGATTGTTGCTCAGTATCTTAAACCGCACTGAAAGGAAACAGAAGATAAATGCATCGTCAGTAGTGTGATATATTGGACAAGTTTAATTTAAGCACATATCACTCACTTAAAGCGTTGATGATAAACAGCTGCTGTTGTGCTACCAGGAAGGTTGCATAGTGATGTAATGAAACACCATATATAAAGAAAACCGTTACCGGAATTACTCAACCATGGCAAAGATTCACTTTGATATATCTGGCTGACATCTTATCAACACTTGAACACTGATATCTGATTTAGTCACTAATATCTCTGCAGAGTTATTATAAACTTAATGTGGAATTTATGCATTTTCTTCAAGCTCCATTAGTCCAAGGAATATGCAATATTTTTGTCTGTCTAGGGGATACTGTTGCATAAAAAATGGCATTGACAATACAACAGATTATATACAATTTCCATTTTGTCAAATTCATATCAGTGAGCATGCCCAACGCTCCTTCCACCAGCCAGAAAAACAGAAATATGGCCGAAGCCCACAAGAGTCCCCTCGGTTTGAGATGAAATGTGAACCGAATAAATTTAATCATGTAGTAATTCAAAATACTATTACAACCCACGCATGAGCTTGGTGTTATTATTTTTCCAGTGAGCAAAACCAACAATACCATACACATTATGATTTTTCTCAGTGTCAAGGGTGAATAACAGAGATTCAATTGTATTTTCAAAGTCAAAACCAAAATTAATTTTTCCTTTCAAAGCATAGGAGAAACCCTGGAGGAAAAGGGCAAGAGAAACAGAAGAATTTCAGGTCTGTAATACCACTAAACAGCTGTGCCTGTGGTTGTATTTTGAGTGGTACAAAGTAGTTTATGTCCATTACGGGCATAATCAAAAAAGGTCACATTTTCAGTTTTAGTTTAATTTATTTTAAAATATGCTTTATGCTGGTTGTCATAAGAGTTTATCCTCAAATCTCAACTCCTGAGTGGTTATAAATCATATTATACGACTGTCTAGATAATTCCCTGATCTAAGAACTCAACATTGCAATTTTCATTCCTGAAAGTAATATAACAAGGAACACCAAATATTAAGTACTGACAGCTTTTTGATTCTTTCTAATATGATGGACTTCAGAGGGATTTTATGACAAACAACTGTGCAAATTAGACCATGCAAATTAGATATTCAAAACTATTCATATTCATTAGTTGGTGTTGGTGAACAAAAAAGTTACAACTCCGGAATATGAAGAATGTGCCAAGTTAAAACAGATGACAGGAGATAATCACCAAATAAAGTGAAATAGAAATATGATCCTCATGCTGTTCAGAGAACTCTTACCATCTTTTTCCATCTGTATTTTCGCTCCTTTGTATTTCCAGAGGACAGTGGGTGGAGGCGAACTGATGACGTCACAAATAAGGTTGGCATTGTCTCCCTCGGTAAACTCTTGTGGAGAGGGTGCGTTTGTGAAGGTGATTTTTTCTGGAATATAAAATGCAAAACATCTTTTACTCATTGGTATTAAAGTGTGAAAATGCCATCTTCTTCACTTAGTTTGTTATTCCATACATTTTGTATACATACTGTTACAGACACAAGCTTTAAGCATGTTTTCAAATATTGCTCCACATGTACATGATAACTATCAAAATCATGTTACCAATTTCTTTTCAATTCCCTGAAATTTTCCTGTTGTGAAAATCTTTCTCAGTCGAAAGACGAAACCGTGAAGTGGACCAGATGGTCATCTCCAAACAAGTATTATGGTTGAGTTTGGCGAAAGGCCCAGAACATTTTCGTTAGGTCAGTATGACATGGTGAAATAAACAGGAAAACTCAAAGTAGCCTGACATGGAGATCAGGGATTGTGATGACAGTTTGAACGAGGCCCTGATTTTCCGAGAATTTAATGAAAAATAACAATTCTGAGGAACTGAGAAATGATACCACACACGTATTGGAAAAGGTGGCGTGCGAGAGGAGATAAATTGTGTTGCAAGTGTGAAGCCAATTTGAACTTGTATGCAGCTGTTCACTGAACTGTTTGCTGAACTGAAGAATAAAGCTCCCTATCCTGAAAAGTATGTCATTTTTGACATTGCATTTTTATGCTGAAGCATTATTGAAACACACAACATTCCCAAAGATAATTAAGGCACAAAGTAGAGCATGTATCATATATTGCCATCCATTAAAAATCCACTTCTGAATCCCACCAACTTACCAGTAACTACACTGAGAAGGACCTTCTTTCCTTCAAACTTGCTTTATCAAGCACTGCTTTATGTTACCCCAAGCACATTATCACTCTAAACAAGGTCCCTTGACTCACTATTTTTAAAGTTACTGAACTGAAGCGTTTCTAAATCAAACAAATTGGTTAATGGAATTTGCTTGGAGCTCTACAGGCCGTGGAATGAAGCAATAACGTTAACTTACAGACTGACTCAGGGCAAGCATTACAGCATCACAGTAGCTTAACATATAAAGACATTTTAGCCATATTGAGCAGCTCATTTCCTAAAACAGGCAGTACAATTTTTAATGTAAAACCTTATAACATAAGTCTATAAAAAGAACTGCAGCTGTAACACTCATTGTCTACAGGGGGCACAAGTGATGAAACTGAGGCCACTGTTATTTTCTTTGACTGCAGGGGGCGACATTGCATTACATCTGCAAACTGCTGCTGTCACACTTTCCTATAGATGGCAGAACAGTTAAGCTTTCCTTCTCAACTTTCCAATTTTCTCCACATTTACTGAGTCAAGAGGAATGCTCATCTTAACAAATTGCAAACTGAAAAATGGAACTGGCATCTTATTTTGAGATTGACACTGTACATTGATTTTAATAATGCCATGTCTACATGGGTGAACACTTCTAATAACCTAAAATAGGAAGTGAAATAAGAGGAAAAGTTATGTTTGGGAAAGGATTTCATCTCTGATGGACATTTGCTGATGCTTGGCATTCATGGAAAATAAAAGCCATTACTCACAAGAACTGCACAACAGACAGGATCATTAAGCAGCCCTCTAATGGTCTTCCGACCGTTTATTGAACTGATGAAAAATCCATCCTCACTTGAAAAGAAAAGAGTAATGTGTTGCCCTTGAGCAGTCAATAAAATACTGTGAGTTCAATAAACAGGATTTTTTTCCTTCTGTGTTCATACCACTCAATAATTTGGAGAGTGAGGAAAATACTTACGGAAGATTTTCACTTTGACGGTGGACTCCCCTTGCTGGTCTCCATTGGTAGCGACACATCTGTATGTCCCTGCATTTTCAGTCCCAGCTTTATACAGTGTGAGGGTAGAAGATGACTCATCATTACGGGCTACCGTTATGTCTGGTCTGTTCGGTTCTATCCTGTCCCCGTTTGGCCCAAACCAGTCTATCTGCTTGGCAACACCTACAACTGAAAGCACAGCAAAGAGCAGTATGTTAGAAATGAGTTATCTAAAATGTACACAATTGAAATCAGTGAAGTTCATCAGTGCCCACAGATGGAATAATGTAGGTTGTTCATACTCCTGCATGGACCGAAGTCTGTGGGGTTTATGCATTTTAGCCATTTGAAACGACAAAAATGTTATAAAAGTAAAATGAGAAAATATCAGTCAATAAAAAACGTTTTATATCATGTTTTCACTAGACAGGAAACACAGGACATTAAAGTGGGTATCATGTACAAAGGTCAGTCATTGATTAGATTGGTAACCAAGACCTTTTAGCCATATGGATGCATGTACATATCCTGGACCCCTAAATCACCAGGATGTCACTAACTGATTTTAAAGATTTCTTGTAAAGCAATGTGGCTTTACAATTATAATCCTGCTAAGTTGCAGTCGTGGATGGTAATGTGAAGTCCCTGTATTACTCACAGTAGAGTAAAAGCAATTTTGTTTTTGTTGATTTTGATGCATAATATCATCCAACATCCTTTTCTTTTCAACTTCTTTAGGCAACATCTTGACAAGAATGTATAACTGGAGGTCAAAACTGAAATTTGATAGATCAGATGCAGGTAAACTTACCTTCACACATGAAGAATTTGGACTCTCCAAGACTAATCTCACCCTGACTCGGTGTGATCTGAACTTCCAGTGAAACTACAACAGAAAAAAAACAGAATACAAAATCAGAAACTTAGTAGCATAACAAATGAAGCACTGCTTGAGGATGTCGAAATGGTCTACATTGTTTAAGCATCAACAGGTACAATTACTCAAACAGAAAACTCTGATGTTACACTTCACACAAGCAGAAGTAGACACATCAATGTGTGCCATAGGAAAGAAGTAGCCACCTGCAGGCAATCAATGCTACAACTGCAGGCTTTTTTGATGTGTTAAATTTGATAAACTGATATTTGATTTGCTAATTGCTGAGAAGAGTATTGACTCCACACTTGGAAATTCATCATGTAGCTTTCATCCTCCAGGACTGAGAACCTGACCGCAATTGCATGGTCGTTGGCAGAATTTTACTTTTATTTGATTATTTCACACTCACTTGAGGGTGTGAGACAAACTTTGTTAATCTTTATTTCTTCTTTATTTTAGTTAACTGTTGCTACAAGTATTAAACGCAAAACTTTAAAACACAATTAAAGACGAAAACTAGATAATAAAAAATCCTGCAGGCAGCCCGAAGCCGCTACTATTTTCCATCCCTGTAGGTGGCGACTCCAACATATCTGCACATACATCAATACATTTACTGTGACTGAAAGGGCAGTAGATAAAAATAATCTGTGGAAACTAATACACATGCTCATAAAGAAATTCACTATGCCACTTTTGGCTCGAGCAGCACTATTACCAAGAACATGGATATTTCCTGTTTCTCTTTTGCCTGCAGTCTTCTTGTCCTTTAAAGAGATATAGCACCGAGCCAATGCTGCAATTATTCAGTTAACATTCAGCAGCTGGTAAGAACCAATGCTCTGCTGCCAATGTAGCTTGAAAGAAATTAGATTTAAGATACATTAAAAACTTTTTACAAATCATGCTGTCTGCCTTGCAAGATAAATGCAGTGAGTCGCGCAGTGCACTTAATCAAAGACCGGATGAAAAAGACAGATTTCTATTATGAGACAGACAGAAGTATGGCCTGAAACACTTCTGTGCTTAATTAGAACAAAGCTTCACTTGTTTCCTGCAGAATCTCCCAAGGGGGCAGTCAAGGGCTCCTGTGGTTGACTAAGAAGTGTGACTAAATGGGCCCAAAATCCAGCTCTATATTATGCATGAGCAAGACTGTGTGAATGTGTATGTACAATCAGTGTGCACACACACACTGGAGGTCAGGACAAGAGTGGGCACACAGTGTTGTCAAGGGACTCCGGGAAGGAAGATGTCTAGTGAAGATGGACTGGAGCAAATAAACAGAGCATATTTCTGTAACGCCAACACATGGAGCAGACAGGTAATTGTTTACTGATTTTAGTCTCATCTGTTTCAACAAAGTCTGTTTCTCTAAAAGTGACTTTCCCTCTAATGAGAAAATGTAAAGATAATTTAAACTTTGAATCATAAAACAGTGAACGGTTATAAAACACTGGCAAATAACTTTCTAATATTCTGTCTAATATTTACTTTCAACTTCTATTAGAAGAGAGCTATAAAATTTATGAACCCATGTAGTTGTTTACACATTGTCATTCTGTTAATTAGAGTTTAATTGGAATTTAAATCAGATTTTTAATCTGAACTTTTGTCGAATTACTTCTTTTGGATTTAACTGTAAATAAACTTCTCTAAATGTGTTGAAGATGAAAAATTACTAGCTCAAATACTGGGCAATAAAAGTGACAACTACTAGGTGGAACTGGCAAGAAATAGCTAGGAATGATTAGCTTGTTTAAAAGCTTGATCAAATTGACTGAACAAATTTTTATTGCTAGGACTCATGTTCCAAATCCAAAAGACATAGAGTTAACCATCATTGAAGATTAAGAAAACTAGCAAATATTCACATTTGAGGAGCTGGACCCAGTGTAAGTTCAGGATTTGTGTTTAAAAATTGACCTCAACAACTGATTAGTCATTGACTAGTTTTGCCTCAATCAACTAATCTACTGACTGCTTCAGTCCTTAACCTAGCAACATCCCAGAACAAAAAGCAAGGTTACTGATACTGAAAAGGCTAAACCTGAACAAAAAAAAAGCTTTAGACTAAAAAGTATAAAAAGTACATATAACTTTTGTTGTGATTTGGCGCTATACAAATAAAAACTGAATTGAATTGAATTGAATTACGTGACCTTTTTTTTGTATAATTCTCTTAAGCCTCTATGATTGTTCTGGTCATAGCAGCAAGGATTCATGGGAACAAGGAGAAAACACAGAGCAGCTAACGTTACCATCATTCATAATATCTCTATTAGCTTCAGGTTGGCATCTAATACATGACTAAGTGTAAACCCTGAAAACTGGTTCAGTATACCCATACACGAATCTACCAAACAACATTTTCCACATCTTCCAGAGATTGATATTAAGTAGGCGTGTAAAGTGATCAGTCCTATCAGAGCAGTGATGGGAACTGAATATAGGCTATGAAAATTCACAGCAGTTTGCATCGTCTCTGCTGTCAGATTACTCTCATTTCACTAAACTTACAGTCACACAAAGCACAATTCACTGTAAGTGATTGAGTGCAAGACAATTAGTCAGTCGTTTGAAGGTGTTATTTTTAAATCAGCCAAATTATTTAATTTTGTCAGCAGGATTTGATGTTCAAAGAGGAGGAAAATGAAAACCAGGCATCAAAACCCCACTCATTTTATTTTCATATGAACTACTAACTGAAACAATGTTATGCTAATTTTATGGATAAAGATTTTGTTTTAATTGGACTGAGGAAATAACTATGGCTGGTATTCATTTAGTGAAACAAACAAGCGACTCATTTGCAGAGGAGGCATCGTGATTATGATTAGTCAAGTCAAGTGAAGTTTATTTGTAAAGCCCATTATCACATTCAATGTCTAAAAGCGCTTTACATCAGCAGTGGTTTCCAAGTCAGCCAAAGCTATCCAAGCGCACAAAGAAAAACCCTCAAAAACATGCTAGGCACATAGGCACAAAAATTAAATGGAAAGTGATAACAGAAATGGAAAATCCAATAATTAGACCACAATTCAAAAGCAGAAATTCAACACACTCAGCACTACTGTGATAAACCCACACTCTAATAAAGTAAAAGGGTTAACTGACGGTCAAATGAAGTAAGCCAAATAAGATATATCCATGAACAGATCCAGTATCAGTTCTTCACATTTTTCAGTTCCAAGGGGTCAGGTAGGTGGAGTGGCAATTAGGGAGAAAGTTGAGATGTGGGGCAGATGGTGAGTCAGAGTGTAGTGGTCTAAGCATATTGACTGAAATAGCTGTCTTCTCTGTATTTTATGTCTTCCTGGAGTATAAAGTTGAAACTCATTCTCTTTGAAATTTTTGCTGAGAGGATCCACAGACGGTACAGTCAAAAAAACTGGTTGGATCAGGATTTACTGAAGCTTCTGTAACATGACAAAAATGCAGAGGTTGCAGAATCTAGCAGAAATATACTAAATGCTTACTATAGCATTGTGTTTGAGGAGCAAATTAAAAGTAAAAGTAAAGATTTTTTATTATACACTGTGCATTTTATTAAACTCAATTATCAGTTTATTTGGTACAGCTAACTAAAACTAATGCAGTCTAATAAATACCACCTACCAACCCATTTTTATCAATGAAGCTGGACTAAACACCTTCCAGTATGACATAATACAGTTCAACAGTAGCACAAGCTGCAGCCTCCAAAATGACCATACCTCCATCATCAACATCTCTCTGAAACAGTTTCAACAAAACTGAACATTACAGCCTTCATGAAAGTAGAATTTATTTGAGGACTGCTGTATAGACTGCATTAGTATGAGCTGGCTGTACCTCATAAAATTCCTACTCCACAGTATATTGGTTAAATAATGGAGGGCCAGGTACTATAAATTCATAACTGATTGAAAACTTTCATCTAACTGGATCAGTTGTGTGCACTGAATTAATGTCACAAAGTGAGAAAGCAGCAAGCGAGATTGATAAAAACCTGTCAGTATACCTCGCAACACTGCCTTTCCTATATTAAAACCAACAATGCAAAACCGTTCTTATATCCTCCAAGCAAGCTGACATTCAGAGGGATGAAGGTCCCACAGGGAATTTCCATCACATGAGCCACCATCCTTTACACTGTCTCTCACTAAGTGTTTTTCTCCTCATTCTGTAGAAATAGTGGGGGAGTTTTCCAAAATAAACTATTCTGTATCGCAAGCATTAATTGGTTCTCTCAGATCGAAGGCAGAGCCGTGGCTCCTCTTTGCAAGTAGTTATGAACAAGACAGGGTAATTGCCCTCCAACCAACAGCTCACTTTTCACATATTTAAGATGCTAACAAGCGAGTGTAGCTCAAGCCCAGTTAAAAAAGACAGAAAGGCAATGGCCGTATTACAAGAAGCAAGTGTGTGTCCTAGAAATTTAATCTGCATGTGAATCCCCTAGTGACCAATCCATTTTAAACCCAAGTAGGGCTGAGACAGCATGGGGATCTCCACATCATAGAAGTTAAAGGAGCATGGATAGCAGACAAGAAAAGAATACATTAATTGGAGGATCATCTATAAAGTACTTTTAGTCTCAATTCATTAGACGTGCTATGCATTAGGTGTTTTTCTCAGAGAGGAGAAATATATTTTGCCTGTAGCACAAATTTCAAACACAGTTTACTGATAAATGTAATATTTTCTTTAGTCTCTAATGTACAATAGCTAGGGGCATGTTTCTAGGGTTGGTAAAGTCAGTCTGTTTGTCTGCTTGGCCCACCACGCTAATCCGGACTGAGATGCATGGTCCACAAAGGATGCATACCAGAGACTCCCTGCTCCACTTCTTCTGTAGCACCAACAGCAAGGTTTCACTTTAGCCAGAGGACAACAATTTTTGCATTTCTGGTTCTTAGACAATGTATCTTAATGATACATGATACTAGCATGGCTGTAGACTCTTAATCCTGCTGCTTAGAAATTGATGAGTAATTGATTCCTTATTTCATATATCAAGGATGCAATAGCTGCAAGATGTGAAGCATAATGCACTGCTTTCTGTAACAGTGTTTTCTTTGAGTCTACCATGTTGCCAAAATCTAGTTTGCAATTCATACACAAAAGGGTCTTTTAAAAGAAGAATGCAGAGTGGGACATATGTATGAGACAATTCCAAAACTTCTTGCCTGTTTTCAAATTTTAAAACAAAATTTCCTGATGCACAAAAGCTCAAGGTTTAAATACTAAGTACTGTGCATTCTCAGATTTGTTCTTACTGAAAAGCCTGCTGTTGAACTGGACCGTTATTTCTGTGAACTGCTAATCATCAAGAACAAGCTCTTAAATCCACTGTAAACTTATGGCTCCAGCTCATGCTCCATGAAAGAATATTCAAAGTAAAGTATGACTGTTTATTAAAACTGGAACAAGGACTTAAAAATGAGTAGAAAGGAAGCCCCAAGAGCATCAGAAGGTGCTATGAACCACTAATTGGCAAACCAAACCTCAGGCTTGCATATGAACAGCAGTAACATGCCCAAACCTGTGCTAAGTTTCCTACTTTTTAAAAGGCCCACTAGACTGGTTGAGAGACCGACAGAGAAATCAACAATCCAAGTAGATTAGAGTGACCTAGATCTGGGTAAACATGCAATCTCCCCACAGTTTAACTTGACATTTTATATTAAAATGCCTCCTCAGACATCCGCTCTGCATCTAAAAAGTTTGCTTTTACCAAAACTGAACTATGAAAGAATTGAATCCCCTCTCCATCAAACTCAAACCCCATCAACCACTTATAATACAATAAATGAAACCAAGAGACATTTGCAAGAATCTTAGAGACATGGACAAAAGAAAAAGTGGAATTTTCCATCAACAAACTAATGTCAGGAGACTGGCCACAAACATTGAGAGACAAGGTTTGTCTCTATGGCTGAATGACCTTAAATTCCATTTCACATGAATAATTTCATTCTTAAGATTGAAGAGGAAAAGGCATACTGACATAAACCAAGAAGAATAATTAGATTTAATAATCTTTGCCTTTGAGACATTGCCATTTATGGATGCAGAATATGGTTGGAACCCCGAGATCAGCTGCCAAAAAAAAAGGATGAAGAATGTTGGTCTGTCCCACAATCTGAGCAGCAAATTAAGTCTCATTTACAATCGCACCATGTGCTCAACTTGACAGATGACATACGAGCAGAGAATCATGGTCTGCCCAAATTTCACCATAATATTCAGACAAATACCAAGAAAACACCAGCAATAAATCTGGTTGTTTGTTCATTTTCCTGCATCAGAAGAGGAAAGCACAAGGCAGATTTGGATGCAACACAGGAACTGTGGCTCTGACATTAGCAGTTCATTTGTGTTGTAACATTTACTGTAGCTGTGGGCAATGTCATACTTGGACGCAGGCTGATCATGACTATAGGAGACAGCTTGCAGTGTCAATAATTCATGTGTCTGTAGGTCATCAATGAAGTGTTTGTAGTCTTGGAGCAATCTCATTAAATTTATAGCGACATGGAGTAAAAATACTATATTATTAGTGGTAGTATATTATCAGTTACAGAGTTTACATTCTCCTGCTTCTTAATGCAAGTCACAGCATGATGCAGCAAAATGCAAAGTATTTCGTGCCATTTATTTGAATGCAAGTGTAGTTTAGGGACAGAAATGACTGCATCCTATAATTCAATCTAATGTAGTCTTTGTGAGTCTATTTAAGGGTCATGTTCATGATTTCTTCACTACAGCCACAAGGCATTGTACTACTTAATACCACTGCATACACATGTGCTTGCACGTGTATGTGTGTGTTTGTGTCTTTCTGCGTAGTGATGGAGGTGAAGGGGGTTAATTCATGAATGGAAATGGTGTACATTGATGTCCTTGGGCTATAGTAATCAGTGGTTGCAGTTGAAGTTTCTTAAATAGCCTCATGTCGCCTAAACCCATCCTCTCTAGTTTGGGTTGTATCTTAAATTGAAGTTCCCTGTGGGAACACGCTGACTTTTCCATGGTTATGTTGGAAGTAACTGATAAGACATGAAGAGCATGGGCACCATATAGATGCAGTTTGGCCTTTTCCCTTTGGCTTCTGTAACTACCTTAAAACAACACCACGAAATGCTACTGCCTGTGCTATTGGATGTTGTTGTAAGCCTTGAGCCAAGCCATGACTCGCTTCACTTGCCGTGTGGGATTATGTTCATTATCTATTCTGCCAGAGTAAAACACACACGCACACCACACACACACACAACCACTTAAACTTTAAGCCTGCCAAATTGACAGTCACAGTTATAAACCTTTGCTTAACTATGTGTAATCTAAAATAAACAAAAAAATCTGATCTGTCCTTCAAATGAAAGTACAATAATAAAACAATATTTTTATATTATGTAGATCTTTTTATTTTGCCCATGGTACTGTCAGTTTTTGTGAAATGTGAGACATCAAACAGAAAAATATTACCTTTAAAAAGCAAAAATGTGTTCTTAACATAGCAGTAACCACATCTATACTGTGTGTATTTACTTCATTATACATATTCAGTTTCACAGTTTTACGGACTGCTGAGTTGAAAAGAAAGTGACAAAATGAATAAAGACTACACTTTTTTAAATACACACACAAACACACACGCTGGTATTTCCATCTCTTCAGAGAAGATTACACTGACTTACATTAATTTCATGCAGACTTACCCTAACCATAACCATAACCACTACTTGCTTAACCCTAACCATGACCTGAAGCCTTAGGCCTAAAATGTAATGATTTACATTGCCCACAAGGAAGGCAGGTCGCGACATTGTGACTGCGTAAACAGATTTACGTCCCCGCAACATGAGGAATACATGGACCACACACACCCACAGCAACAGAAACCTATGCCTCTATTTCAATGTCAAACAGCCTGTAACTGGTCGCGTCTGAACTGTCGGAAAGCAAATCAGTTTAGACTTCAAATGTCTGCAGGAATGAAGTGCCTCTGCATCAGTAATGGCTCCAGTGTGTTTAAAATGTATTGCGAGAGACTGACTCACAATATCTCACAATATATCACGACGTTATTTGTCCCACACGCTCCAGCAAAGAAAAACTGCCAATAACTCAACCAGTTAGACCAATTTATTGAGGTGATTTATTATTACAACACAAACACAAAACTCTGAAGCAGACAAACATATTTGTCACGGGGGGAAGCTTACACCAACTCAGCCTATTAACATTCTTAAATTACAATATAAAGTACATTAAAATGTACTTTTAAAATGTAATTCAGGCATTTAAGCCTTACACATTTTGATTCTCAGTGAACAGCAGAAAGATTTTTGCACACATTCCTAGAAATGAACAAGAAAGCATTTAATTTAGAACAAGCACGGCACTGATCCCAGTCTTAAAGGGACAAGGTCTGCCCAAGGTGGTCGTATTCAGGACTCAATACTTTTAAGGAACCAGTGAGTATTTGCTTGCTGCTCATGTCTCTCAACCACAGTTATACTCACTTCTACCAGTTGCTATGGAAACGTGTTTCCCAGCTTCCCTCTCCCCATATTTTGACATCACCTCTCTCTCTTTTCTCTCCCTCTCTCTCTCTCTCTCTCATGGCCGTCTGATTGGACGCAGCAGTACAACCTCAGAGGAGCGACTATTTACATTGAAGAGGTTGTCAAAACACAATGCACAACTTCAGCTGATGACCATGATTGCCTTCAGTGGCCGGACCTATAGGTGGTGTGATGCTCTAACATCTACACCAGTTATCTACACACTGTATGTACATAAAAGCCACACATTCAACCCTGTGTGCAGTATTATTAAGAAAAACCACGTGATATTTAAAGAGCAAATTTTAACAATTCATTTGAGGCTCAGCTGGTGCTTCCCTTATTATAGCCCCAAGCTGAGGCATCAATATCTGCCAGGCTTTAAATACTTTGGGCATTTCATTTGTGCACTGCTTTTTCAAACATGATAAGACTGCACAACAGATGGCCGGAAGCTCACAGTAAATCTCTGTGCATTAGGTTTAAAAGAAATGGTAATGTGCCAACACAAAGGAACCACTAGTGCAGAGAAACTGCCTGGTTCTTAATTATATCTATATCAATCTATTTCAGGCCAAATTACCCTTGTAAAAACCTAAATCTTAATCCCAAATTTTCTTTCCGTGGTATCTATCAGGCTTACAATGGAATTCATATGTACTTAAATCCTTTTGAAGATGATTAATTATATCTGCAAATTAACATATTCTGCCATCAGTCAGCAGATAACAAAATTGGATTCAGCAGAACGTAACATGTTAAAAAATGAGGGTGTAAAATATCACTTGAAATACTGACGTAATGGTCATATTTATGGGTTACATAATAGGGCAGCGCACATTAGAATAAGAGGCCGAGGCAGCAGAGGCTGAGCTGCCACAGTGGAGATGATTCAGACTCCTATCTGTTGTTGAAGAGTGGCCGTTTGAAAGGTGTTTCGCTGTGATATTGAAACATCATAAAACATGTCATATTTCATGCCATAGCACTTTTGTCATAAGCCAAAAGGCTCGTTTTAGTCTCATGTAGTGTAGCTTGAGGAGGGATTTAACTAAATAAAAAATCTGGAACAAAATGTTCCTCATTTAAATATATCAAAACACATCCTTCAAAACACGACTATGTCGAGATGGAATATATAAATATGGCTTGGAAATTATATTTTAACCCATATATATTAAAAAAAACCCTCTCTTACCACCAGCATTTTTAATCCTTTAAACTCAAATCTTCTTCATGTTGACCTCTGTAACATTAAGAGGTCTACTGGAAAATGGCTGCTAATACAAATTAGCCATTACAAAACTTACATTTACCCAAAACATAATGTAACACAAGCCACTTCAGTGTGGTTGGCTTTTTGGATACTGTCAACAAGGATATGAGTGACCTGACAAACAATGGCATGTGAAACAATTAGTCAATTAATCAGCTATTTTGATAACTGATTGCTCATTTTCTTTGTCTGATAGCACACTGAGTTGGACAAAACAAAAAATTAGAGGATGTCAATTTTACCATCATGCAATGGTGGAGTTATTTTTCTTATTATTTTCTGTCATTTTACAGACCGCTAAAACAATAGCCAAATGAATCAACAATGAAAATGATTACTAGCCCTAATGTGGATGAACATTTCTTAAGAGCAGAGTACAGAGAACGGGTAAACTGTACAAATCATTTATTAATTAAGAGAAAGAGTTTAACAGAGAACACTCTGAAGTCATTTGTTATTTTCTGTAGAGGAGTGGTCCCCTGATCTTGAGATTCTTAACCTCCTGAGAATTTAATCATGGTAGTGTGTTCAATATGCCTCACTTGAGTCTGGTGCAAAAAATAAAATTGTATTCACAAGCTAAATTCAGATTAGGGAAGATATTTCCCAGCCTATGCAGTTGCACATGAATGCACTATTCTCTAAGATTTGGCACTCTCAACTGCATTTCTACAGACTGAAAAGAAAACAAACACAAAACACACATACAATTTTGGGCTTTTTGGTTGGGCCTCTTAAATACATTCTGTAAATGGGAAATACTGCTGTGGTGCCAAAATCTTTAAAGTAACATCATGACTCAAACTCAGCCAAAATATGAGTTAAAGTGAACTCTCCCTAATGGCTATATGCCTCTCTGAGCTACATTCCTCTTCCTCTCATTGCTGAAGATAATCTGTGACTCAATGAGCTACGGTGCACTCCACTTCAGTGGCCAACAGAATTCGCCCTCATTCAGGCAATTTAGTGTGAGTGCCCCGCAGCATCTGCCTCAGCTGTGCACCACACAACAAAAGCCCAGGGAGGCGGAGAGCCGAGCGTCTGTGGCCCATCATGCCATGCTGCGTACTCCTGTAATGAGTCAGTATTTAGAAGGCCGAAGATGCAGACATTGTGCTGGCTGGGGCACTTAAAATATAAGGGAGAGAAGGCCTTTGGAAAATCATAAAAAAATAGATTAATTGTGGCTTATTAAATAATTTGGACGATTCTGTGAAGACAAACTGGAACCACCACAATCCAGGATAAACATGTTCTGTCGCTGACGACAAACAGATATGCTGTAAAAATAATAATTATGCCAAAAATCCTGGTTTGATTCTGATCCAGCTCAGGGCTCCAGAAGAGCTGTACAACCTGTGCAAGGACTGAGAGAGAGAGCAGTCTGTCACCATGTCTAAAAAAGACATGCATAATCAGTGAAATGGAAAGATTCTTGGAGGCTGAATTCCGGGGCCCGTGCAAAGATTTTCATTTTCGGCTCGAATCCTGTGTGGCAGCTACATACAAGAATAGGGAGTCTGTGTGGCATGAACAATGACTGAAATGGTAACATCTCTGCGAACACAATGAATCACCACAGACTGTCACAAAATAACACTCTTTCTTCCAGATTAATCATAACAGTGGTTCTCCAGTGGCTTCCCTGTTAGTGCTAGTCACGACACGCTCCCAGGAAAAAGCCCACAAAGCAACTGCCTTCTTGTTACTAGCAAGAAAGCCATTAAGGTTTAGGGAAATATAATACGCTAATGCTGTGCAAAGCTGGGCAGAATTTCATGCATCCCTAATAATTACTGTACTAGGACAAAGAGGCAAAGAAGGGGGACAGGGAGGGCAGGAGGGCAGGAGGGAGGGAGCCACAATGACCACTCAGCCACAAGCTGCCTGGGACTACGCAGAACCCCGAAGCCTGGCACATGCACACAGCTCTCTCTGTGTGTCCATTCAGAAGGCAGACAAGCTGGGACGAGCCGGATAAGCCTGCCTGCGACTCCAGCAGGAAGAGGATCAATAAGAGGGAATGCACCATTTCAGATACAGCCAGACAGAGCCAGGGGCAGGGCAGAGAGGCAGAGCAGCACTTGAGTACTCATTATGTTGTGTAGGATGACACAGTGTGTGCAGCCACTTCTGGAGTCGTCTATGAATGGGAGGAAGATGATGCAGACCCATTAGAGATTAGGGCAGACCACACAGTAATTGGATTAAAGCTCTAATGAAAATAAAAACTGGCGTGAGCGTGTCTCAGTCAAGGTTACAGAGCTGACAGAGATAATTGTGTGAACATGCTGATAGCAGGTGGAGAAGTCAGTTCGCCAGAAGCCCAAACCTATCTTCGGACCAGAGAAGTGTTGAACAATGTTCGCCATGGCCATCGCTTTTCCTTTCGCTCACTGGCATGGAAGCAGTTGGCTGCAGCTGAGCATTTGGACATCATCCACCAGCAGTCAATCACATACTGATGTCCCGCCTCCCATACTAACACAGCCTGAAATGAACACCTGCCAAGTATCAAATGCCAGTAAAATTTCCTTTTTGCCAGTAAATAAACAAGGGTCACCCACCACAGTGGCCAAGATGATGATGCCTCAGCTGGTCTTTTCCTGTCCACAGACTATGTCCCTGCTGACCACTATACACTCTTTCTATCTGTAAGCCAATCAAATCAAAGCAAAACAGTGGCAGCGCATCAAAAAGGCTTCTGATTACCTGCTTCTTATGCTGGCTCTACAAGAAGCTGCTAAACTGAGCAAATGAATGGTTTACCAGCAACATTGGTTTAAAGATTACCACATACAAACAGCCAATATGACAAAAACAATGACAGAGAAGTCCAAGACAACAAAAAGATCTACGGAGGCAAGTTTGAAATCAAAGCCTTTATCTGCTCATCTCTTTACTGAATTTTTCACAATGTTCCCGACTTAATACAGAACATGAAACAGCACTGAAAATGAGTGGGTTGGTGTTACAGCTCAGAGACTTATCAAGCAGGTGGGACATAAAACAACAGAAACAGCAATACTGTTACCTGCAGTCTGAGAAGAGCTGTAGATGGCGACTTCCTTTGCATGATCAGTGAAAGACACAAGGTAACATTTTACTTGTTTCTAATGATGGTGAACATTTAAATATTGTTCTGGTGTTCATTAGTATTAATATGAATTTGCAGAATAAGTACAAAACAAAACTTATATATCAGGCTTTTCTGATAGAGCTGTGAAAAAACATTTAAAAGTTTTCTTGTTTTGTAGATGTTGAATTTAAAGTTAGTTGATAAAGCAAACAGCAGCCCCAGCTGTGCACTGACCCTACTATTTTAATCAATTGTAATTCCAAAACACCAAACAACACCAAAATAATAACTCAATATTAATTATGTACAAATGACCAGTTTCTTGCAAAAAAAGCAGCCTACTAATTTAACCTCACAGACTGAATGTGCAGTGTTTCTACATAAAGTTTCAGCCTCTTAGAGAATCTATATGCATAGGATCTCTTGGTGTCTAACTAACCAGACAACTGCCATTATCAAATGTCTTCAGTTCAATTCATCTTTCTGATCTGTACGTGCAGTGCATCTCCCCGCTGGAAAACCGGCCTCCTGCCAAACAATATCAGAATAAAGCCCTTTGATTGTAACACAAGAGTCGTCTGTGCTTCAATAAGAAGCTCATTTGTTTTATCCCATTTGAAATTAGTGATACTTTATAAGTCCCCATGGAGAAATTTGTCCCCTCAATGTTACCCATCCTAACTATTTAGGAGTGAGGGGGAAGCCACAGTGCAGAGCCTGGGGATCAGCTGGAGCTCTGAGGCCTGCGCCTTGGTCAGGGGCAATAGCTGGAGCGTCCTATTAACTAATGTCTTTGGGGTTGTAAACCAGAGCACCCAGAGGAAATCATGCAGACACAAGGAGAACATGAACACACTACGCTGTTTACTTCAAGGCAACAGTGTTAACTAGTGATGTGTCGGTCGCGAACGAACCGGTACAAAGAGCCGGCTCTTTGAAGTGAACGGCTCGAGCCGATACATGTCATTGAGTGAGCCGTTCTTCCCGCCTCGCTCAAGCGCTGGCAACAATGAGTGGTTATACGTAGTGATTGAGTAGTCTCTGCACCAATGGGCGGTCGCTGAGAACCATGACGCAATCAAACTGGGACTCCACACACACACACACACACACACACACACACACACACACACACACACACACACGCGCGCGCGCAATTCAGTTTGCTGAATGCGAAGTGAGCAACTAGCATGCGATCGGTGGACAGACAGCTCGCGGGAGGAAAACTAACGGTGAGAAAGATTTAAAATGAAAAGAAGCAGTATTTGGTCACACTTCAGTCATGTTGATCATGCGAAGGCAGAATGCTTATTTCAACACACAGTAGGCTATTGTTATTATTACCATGAGGACACATTTGTTAAGACTGTGTGTTTGAATAAAAAGACAAACTAAATGAGAAAAAAAACATTGATAAACCCTGGTGCTTTGTAAAACATAAATAATGTGTAGGTTGTTAATTAGTTCTTTGGATGGCGTTAGATTGGCCTATCAATTGATTGCAATTACTTTAAATCAATACTACACAATTAATTGTGTGCCCTGCTAATTTTCCTCCATGGGGCCATGGTAGGATCACGTCGTTGCCAATGCAATGTCACAAGCCAAAATAGTGCAAATTACACTGGGTGGGAACTTATAGGCCTAGTTTAAAAAAGAGCCGTTTCAGAGCCAAAAGAGCCGGCTCAGTAAGGTGAGCCGAGCCAAATGTACCGGATCACCAAGAAGAGCCGAAATTCCCATCACTAGTGTTAACCACATTCACATAATAAAAACACTAAAGAGTATGTAGTTGACTGTATGAGTAGCTTGAAATAAGCATTGAGATGTAAAAAAAAAAAAAAAAAAAAAAAGGATTTGAAATTCTATTTCTATTCTAAATGAATCACTTCAGCAGAATATTGCTTTAAATATTTGTGCTCAGGGTCATGCTCTAAATTCTCATCTCACACTAATTCACTTTCAATGAAGAATGTCAGATTTCTTTGATGGTCGGGAAATGTTCCTCTAGCCCTCCTGACAAGGACATGCTTAATACTCCGGTAGCATGTTCGTATTATTCAAGGCCATCCCTGATGTCCCTCATTAATCCATGCCACATCTAATTGTGCTAAGCCATAACAGCAGGCCATTTGCATTCTTAAGCAACAGCGCTGTTCTCTTCCTCAATTTTTCCAGTTGTTGTTGACTAATTGGAGATGCTTCTGACAGGCCAGATGAAGAAGGCTAACATTAATCAAGTTTTTTTTTTTTTCTCTTGGCTTTATCTGATAGGGACAGCTGAAAAGAGACAGGAAAGAGAAAATGGGGGAGAGAGGGGAGATCGAACCTGGACTACTGTGGTAAGGACTTAATACATGGTACACACTCTACCAGGTGAGCTACCATTAGTCAAGCTTTCAGGACAAACTCTGCTGGTTCAGTCGTGACCTGTGGAGCAGAATGACACTTGTGGAAGACATTAATGAGTATCAGATGGCTTTAAAGAGTGATCAGTATTCTCAAGTCCTCACTAAGTCTTTCCCATTATCCAGGCCTGGAGAGATGAGAGTCTATGAATGGGCTAACACAGTCAGATGCACTTTCAGTACCTATGTGACAGTTTTTGGATTGAGAAGAGAGAAACAACAGCAACCAAACAAAACCCAGGCAGGTGGGTTATTAAAGGGTTTCAAACATCCTATGTAGAGATGGGGTTAAGGTTTATGCAGAAGAGCAGTTAAGGTCAGTCAACATGAAGAAGCATGCTGTTTTGTGTTATCTTTCAGTCGGCCACCTGTTGTAATTCAATCATTTAGCACTTTTGGTGATAACAAATTTATGCTCTGAATAGAAAAGCAATGACTCATGAACAACCTGTTACTACACCTGCTAAGCAAATCTGTTCATGTTTACTGTTGACATGTTTAAGATCAGGTGTTCTTCTCTCGACAAATCCACTGCACATTCAAGAAATATTAGAATATGTATATACAAAATATTGCATGGCATCGAAATTCAATGCACTTGATGACACCACATACAATAATCTGCTCGAAAGAACAAACGCATGGCTATTCACTAGCAAAAGATTGTTTAGGTTTCATTAAAAGCACTAATTGGGAAGTTGGCTCCTGTATTCCCCTCATGTTCTTGATATAGCTGTCAGTACAAAAGAGCAAGGAAAGCCCAAGGTTGTGTTTTGCATTCTCTGAGACAGACTGGCTAGGCGTGGTCTGTCTTTGCAACGGCTCCACTGAGGGCGACAGATGGCACAGAGGCACCTTATGACACAACATGAGCCTCCACACACACACACCTTGTTGGCCAATCAGAGGCTGGACTATAAAAATAGACACTGGGACAGGGCTAGCCTCCAGAGAGTGGGCTACTCTTTTCCTCAGGGCTAAGAATCTCTGGAGACATCTACTGAGAGCGAAGACTATCGCTATTAATCTCAGCACTTAAAAACAGGGCTGTGATGAATTAGAGTGGGTAATGCCTTTCTTCTGATTTTATGGCTTCTTATTATACATGTAACAGGACGTGCCAGTTTCAGCTAAGTGGTCTAGACTAATTTCATTACCAATGGACATACATGGATTTAGGGGTCATATTTGCCTTCAGTGTTATTGATGGCCATCGATTGATCTCATTTGTATGACCTTCATATAATAACAAAAAGTCAAGCCAGTTGATATACTACAAATTTTTCTGCCTTAAAATTCATTAAATACAGCCTGAAGTAGATCCAAAGCAGTATACACTACACGTTTGAGCTGCAGTTCATTTAATGTGTTCAGTTACAAATCCTGTGAGCTCCACTAGTGGAATAAATTTGTCAGGCGCAAAAAAACAAAAACCTGGGGAATTCAGAAGTCAGAAATTCAAGTCATCTGAGAAAGTTGATTTAAGTCACTTTGAAGAAATGAACACAGTGGGGGAATTCATTTAGTGGAATACAAAGGCATACCAAAAGCAACAAAGGATACCACAATAGAAGACAGTACATTACACAGAGACTAAATGCAATAGGGATATTAAAAACATTGAAACACAGGCTGAATGTCTGGTGACTCAACTCTAGTTTGTCATCTAGATTTCACTATGCCTCCTTTCCCAGCAACATGACAGCTGACATATTCAAAACTACAATTGTAGAACTTTTATCTGTTACACTTTCTGTTCCCACTTGATTATGTCATTTCTCAGAGGGACACAGGAAAAGTAAGACTTGAAATGTTAACAGGAATCAGTCCGCATGTAAAACTCTTTTTGACCTTGACATGACAGAATGTCCTTGGCATTAACATTCTACAATTATCTATCAACAAAATTGCAAGTACAACAATTGTTTCAAAACTACTCATATTTATATCTGCATGTGAATGGCACTCTGCAGGTATTAGTCTACTGATGGCAACAGAGGCACACAGTCACAGGGCATCAAAGATGCACGTAAACAGATTGACTTGAAAGGACCTTAGCTCAGTTATTCAGTGTAAGTAAACACAGCATCTATTTAACCTCTATGCGCTTGCCACTTGTTTTTCCTCAGGCTATTTGAACAAGATCTCTTTGAGACACTAGCAAACTAACCATACTTGCCTCAGCCCACAGGATACTAGCATTGTGAGAAAACATGTCACCCTATAAGTGAATAAATATCCAGAACCTAAGGCAATACAGCAGCTCCGAGATGGAGTCCTCCAATCATGATGTCTCATGTTGCAGAAGAATTTCAACAGTGCCTCCAAGCTAATTTTCTAATTAAGTTGCATGAGAAAATTAACTTGAAAACAGGGTTGCATATTTTGCACAACACATCACAGTGTTGTGATTTGGACAGATACTGCGGACACTGCGCTCCAACAGAAGTTAAAATACTTATTTTGTACAACCATTTTATGATGGCAGATCTGCACTGTTAAATGAGTGGTCTCATGTCCTAATTTGGGAAGACCGATAAATGAATAAATGAGGACACTATACCTGTAGGTGTAGGACTTGATCTTTCAAAATGAAAAGGGAACATACAGTACATTTGCACAGTGAATCATAACATCTTTTTCAAACAGACAGTGGTTTTGTTAGACAAAGAATCAAGAGTTAGACAGAATCAATATGAATAACAAAAGCCAAGTTATTGCACTACTTGCTTTCCACCTAATTAAAAACCCAGAGGGAGGTACTACATATAGGGACAGCAACACTAAAAGGACGCATTCCCATGAATGTGTAGACAAATAACAATCAATGCAAGCAAATACAGAGAAAATTGAGTCTGGTAGATATGAATCAAATAAACAATCCTGGACAGTTGAACTATTGCAATAACACTCAGAAAGTCTGTCCCCCACAAATGTGACATGTGTGAATGCTTCCATATCTGACTCAGCCTCCCTGTTATATCAATATACAAGAAACGCTGTGGGAACACATTTTCCAATATGGTGCAGTCCGACGGACAAATGATGATAGCTGATGTCAAATATCCTTAATGCTCCACCATGGTGCCTTCCATCCACGAGTGAAACTGCACACTGACCCTGTTCAGTCAAAATGTGTTTTAACTGCGTGTTACTGTAGCCACTCAGGCAGAGAGAGCAGCCATGTGCTGTCATAAGGCAAAGAACAGCCCTTCACAGGCATATCCCCTCTCCCCACTAATGGTGGCTGTTGTGAAGCAATCTCCAGTGGGAGTAAGTATGCAAGTCACCAGTATGCCGTTGAGAATACAGTAGATGATTACTGTTTGCTAACAGCCTGCATGCAGCACAGTCACTTATCTTTTTAGATCAAAACAGGCTGCATTTTGAATAATGTTCCATTAATAAAGAATGTAATGCTAGTAATGGTAATACTTTACAAAAAGGTTTCGCTTTTTATAAAACCACCCTATGCTTCAAAACGTTTGTAAAAGACAAGATACCAACAATAAGCTGTAAGCAATATGTTATAAGCACCATGGAAGCCAACCACCGTTTGGGTGAGTGAATTATAAATACTATCTTACTGCACTGTGAGCATTTTGACCACAACCATGAGGAGCAATCTACTTGAACTGCTGCAAATTGCTGCTTCGTAATAATGAGCAAATGAAGATATCAATGAAGGTAGTTGAAGTGGTTCTCATTGATGGTTCTATCAGATGCTGTGCTACCAAATCAAACATTTTAAGGTTACATAGATACCCTGTCGTTACACTGCCCAAGTCAGTATGACTGGTGATGTGAGATAGTTTCATTTGCTTCAGAGGGCCTGTCATCTGCCTTTGCAGTCTATGACATCCATGGAAAAAATGCACAATGGGGTTCATGACACATCCGGCTTCTGCTGGCAAAGAGAGCAAGACGGCTTTCAGGCAGTGGAAGTCAGTGTGTCATACTGAGAGGAAATCCTTCAGGGAGGAGCGTGAGAGACATGGTAAAAAACACCATGACAGACAAGATGCCAAACATACGGCGTATACAAAAAAGTTAAGATTCAAAAAGATGGCAGTGTAATGCAAAGTGTTGTTTGGATATTGTATTTTCAATCTGTTACCTTCAAGAAAACCAATAAAAGTCTTGGGTTGACAAAATGGTACTCTGACCTTAACCACTATGTATTAACCTTGCACATCATCCCCTTTCATCTTCTCACTCTCCATTGCACACCATTTTGACTAGAAATTGGTATCAAGATGTTAGTAGTTTAAGTATCAATTCCAGTATCAATACTAAAATCCAAATAACTGAGCCAAAGGAACTGAAACAATTTGTTTTTTTATAAAAGTTTAATTCATTCAATCTAAGATTAAAGACCCGAATATTTAATTAGATATGGGATTTGTCATATTAATTATCTCAGAGGTGAAAAAATAGTTTCCACCTCTGCTTTTACAGGTAATAGCTTTTACCTGTATTAAGCAGTTCAGTTCAGCCAGATTGGATTTATGATAGTTAGCTATTCTGTAATTAATAATCATAATCACAAATTTAATGAAGTTAACCCTTTGTTGCTGTAACTGGGATGACTCATAACATTACACTGTTGTGAATGAGCTTATGTTACAGAAATGTTGAAATGCTGTAACATCAAGAGTTACAGTCAAATGTGATAAGTTATGCATCAAATCAGCAATCAGCAGTAGATTATTTGTGAGTGCCACATAATGTCAAGATTTCGGGCAATGTCTAAATACATCTGCTTATGGTACAAAGATTTGGGGAATTAATTTTGATAAAGCCTACATGACCTTTCTTATGTAATCTTGAGTACTTTATATTGTATTTATAAGGATTTTCCCTGCTTTCTTTCAATTTTGGAAAACCCAATTTCCTGCTGGAGTCCTTCTTAATGCCAACCCTAGTGTTTGTATGTAGAAAGCTGCAGATGGACATGTTCACTGGTGTGCTTCAACAGTAGGGCGTAATGCATGAGTCAAAAGCTAGTACTTTAGTATCTTTCCTAAGTTGGGCCTGGGGGATGTTTTTAGGCTGTTTGGCTACATACTGACAGCACTGACAGATGTGACAGTGAAGTAGAAACTCAAATTGGGCAACAACTTTGAAACTGAGGTGTGTTAACCATGCGGTGAGACAGCCTGGGAGATTCTTCGATCAAAGCTATGATACCCTATTAAGCCATTTTATCACACAGAGTGAGACAGCCACCCTGCAAAGAACCTTCATTTCGATCAATACTCAAAGCTTGTAGCCAAAGGTGAGAGCTGACCAGTAAACTGTTGAGTCCACTGCCAAACTTAAATCATACCAACATCCCCAAACACTGTGCCTTGTGATATCATACACAGTAAAGATGATGCCTTGTCAGAGTCCAGCGGCAACACTGACTGTGCTCGAGTAAACAGAGAGACACTTCATCCAAAACCACACCCAAACTGCACAACACTTATCCAGTTACCAGACACCACCTATCCAGTTACTTCACAGCCAGCACCCAGTCTGCACACTACCTATCCAGTTCCCAGACACCACCTATCTAATTTCCAAACAGCCACCACCCAAACTGCTCACCACCTATCCAGTTACCACACATCACCTATCTAGTTACCAGACAGCCACCACCAAGGTGTACACCACCTATCCAGTAATGAGAAATTGCTCAATACTGCGCTGCCACCAGGTGGGCGTCGCACATCGCTCCCTCGATGAATATGAATTGCTCAGCATAGCCCAGTTTGCAATTGTGTGGTTAGCATAGTCCATTGGTTATGTCTTTTGCATTTCAATCTGTGGTGTGCAACAACCGGAAACTGGATAGCTAGTGTGCAGTTTGGGTGGGGTTTTGAATAAAATGGCTCTCCATACCACACACCCTTCATAACACAGGGAACACTGTCATAAGCCTTCCCTTTAGTAATCTGTCCCCAGGTTAAAAGTGCTCCGCACAAAGGTGATTTTGAGGTTCAACAATAGGCTGGAGTTAATTCCCAGCACCTTGGTGTAGGGTTTCAGGAGGGACTAAACAGCGCATTGCACAGCAGTCAGAAAACACCCCAGAAATGTGTATGAGAAGGTGCACTGGTCCATGCACACTGTTACCGAGCCATACACTATCCAAACAACCTTCAGCATTTCAGAACAAATCTCATCCACCTGCAGCACTCTGCCACTGAGGAGTTAACTGTAGTACTCCAGTGACCTCTGACTCAGAGATGGACTCTAATCCCCTCCAATCCTCCAGCTACACCTCCTGTCCAGTGGGTGTGTCTGCTAGCTTCAGGAATTCTGCTAAGTGCTCTGTTTAACTCTCCATGATATCGCCTGTTAATGTTAGCAATCCAGTACCCTCAATGAAAACACCTTTAAATTATCTTTTATAGCCTCTCAAAATTCATTCCACATCCAAGCCTCAGTGGTTATATCTGATTGGTTGGGGTGTGTGAAGAGAGATGTGGTCTGTGGTAGATAGTGTGAATCTCTCTGTGTGTTACACCCTCCCGGTGAAGCTACTCTCTGTCGAAAAAAGAAAAAAGGAAAAAGGTTGTCGTGACTCCATGTGCATTTGAAGAAATACATGAGAAAATACATTGCAGTTAAGCAGTTGTATACACCTCAGCTTGATGGGATCTGGCCAGCAAGATGGATAAACATGTAAAAAAAAATATTAATGTCACAATGTCATCTGTCACAAGTCCATTAACAGCAGCAATATTTCTCCATGTACTGCAGAGGCAAATGTCGGTAAGAGATGTTGGAATGTCCTGACCATTACTCATGCATTATTCATTGGGATCAATCACCACAGGCCTGCACGTGCCGTCCAGATAAAAAAGGTCAAAGTAGATGTTAAGATCTCAGATTGCACTATGTCTTAATTATCACTGTGGTATAATTTTCATTTCATTTTCAATTTTAATGAAAGTAAAAAACCCAAACAGCTGATTGTCTATTCTTGAGAATAGTAGTTTAGAAAGCTATCAAAATATTTAATATTTAACATCCTATGTAAAATGGTCCAAGCACTTCTATTCAAAGGAGCTACATAGTTTCACAGAAAAATTAAAAGAGGTGCCATGTAGGTTTCTTTCTATCTTTGGACATTTCTATTACATAATTTTAGATTACTCTGCATGAATGAGGATGAAATGAGGTTAATTCCCATCCCTAGTGATATCACTTTCTAAATTTTCTTTTCCTTCTAGTCCTCTAAAATCCTAATAGTGAGACATGTACCCATAAAATATGATCAACTTGAGAATAACGTGACACTTAAATGATCCCTGTAGCTGTAGGCTAATAAATTTATAAAAAGATGATTATTATATATTATCTTTTCATGAGTAGTCAGATTTTCTGTGAATAAAGAGTCTTTGAGTAAAAGACTTTACAGTTTGTATGCAAAGTGAAAGGGTCATCAGTGCAGGATTACATTTTAAATACTGAAAATGTACTGATTTCCACTGCTTTGCATGACATCTCACAAACATGTTCACATGTAAAATTGTTAAATTGTGAATTTTTCTGCTCTGTCTTGGTAAATTATGCACAATCTTGGATTGTTTTCTACATGGCTGGACATGTAGACATGTACACTTTATGATGATCTGTTGTCTCTTGTAGATTGTTGTGCTGTTCTATGTAGCACCAAGGTCCTGGTGGAGCGTTGTTTTGGTTTCTCTGGTGTACAAGGTTTATATGGTTGAAAATAACGACAGTCTACCGTCTGAATAGGTTAAAATATACTTGAGAGACTGCTAAAATGATTCTGCGGGCTGCCCAAGTATAGCCTATCTGTGGGAATCACTGACATCTTTTCAAAGTGGATCCTGCGTGTTGAATGGATCAGAAACGGCTGTAGCTGCTATGGCTCCCCTGGAGATACTGCCTTCTTAGTGTGATCTAATTAGAGATTAAAAATAACAGGGTTTTGCTGAATGAGTGTCACTTTACTACTTTAATTATCAATTTTTTCAGAATAATATTAATGCGTGTCATGACTTTGTGTGAAAAATAGGTATCTCTTAAGTTTCCAGACAATGACTGAGCCTATAGAGAAGTACAATGTTTGAGAGGGTGACACACTATGGTGAGTGCATGAAAAGAAAGCCTGCAGCATAGCAATCCAAATTTTCCCTGCTGTGTGCATGGTGATGTAGCCTATAGTGTTTCAATAATGAATGCCCCATGATGTGCATGGATGCACGAGAACACACACACTGCTTCTCTTCACACTATATAAAAGAAGTTGAAAGCTAAATCCTTGCCAACAGCATACTGCTTTATTACAGTAAGATGAGCCACAGACTCTTTTTCTACAATCAGACATACTGTAAGCTTGCTTTCAGGAGGTTGAGCTGTGAGGACTCATCTGTAGTTCTTGTAAATTGGTGCACAGTTCCTGCCAGCATGGACAGTGACATGGTTGTAAGCTCATTTCTTCTTTCAGGGGCTACATGAACCACAGACAAGGCTGTGATGACTTAGTTTGGGTCACAGGAGACCTGTCTTTCCCTGCATCTCACAAACAGACAAATAAGACTCACAAGAAAGGCACAAAGGCAGTCAGGAGGTGCTCTCAGTTCATAACAGCCTAAGCAAAAAGGGAAATCAGTCTCTATTTGCAAGTGAATAGCCTGGTAAGAAAAGGTGATACATTTGGCAGAGTGCACCAGGCATTTACAAGGTGACTGGTCAGGAAAAATGAGAATCAAAAAGAAAATAGCTACATGCATATGGCACAAAGTTGTTTTCACCATTGTCCCGAGGAAACTGTACCCTGAGCTACAGAACAAGTGCCAAACTCTTTCAGTCAAAAATTAACTCAACACACAGTTATTCATAATCTCCTGCTTAAAGCATTATTAAGTGTTTACGATGTCAACTAGTCTGGCCTTTACCAAGCAGATAATTAATACTTTGACATAGTCTGCAACACCCTGTCATAGGTTCCTTTTGTCCCACAGAGGAAATGCTTCAAAGACATAAATTGCCTAAAGGTTTGCCAATCTAGGGTTACATGTCCACAGGGATCCTGAGCTCACAGTGCTGGCCTCTTTTTTTTATTTCTTTGATGAATGACAAGGACACACTGTTCTAATTTCCTGACAGCTCTGAGATCTTAGCATGTTCATACTATCCTATGAAGTTAGTAGTCTTTAGCTAAACAGCAATGTGTCTGAAGCAAGTTTTCTTGCCGAGCCGTAACAAGATACACAACAAGCTGGTCTCCCAAGTCACTCTGTTCAGTGCTGCGTCCAACCTGTTTCCTAATCAAAATAAAACCTGATTAATATCAATCCTGATTATAAAAACTCAAATCTCAGAGGCCAATCACTGAAAAAAAACAACCATTAACAGCCCACAGCCTGTGCCTCTTCAGTGAGCCAACCCTTAGGAAAGGATGTTCAAGCTCCTCCCACAGTGCTTCACAGGGTCACGTGCATGTGTAATGTCATCTTTTTAGCGTCCTTAGGCAATGCATCTCCTCTCAACTCTCTCAGACCTGGATCTGTCTGATCCACTCCCCATCACTAAGAGTCAAGTAGTCCCAGCTGGAACAAAATCACAGCCTCTCTCTTGCTTCTGTTCCCTAATACTGAATAGAAACCTCAGCATCTGTGAGATTAAAAAAAAAAGGGATGTGCAAGAGACATGGGAGCTTCACATCTCCGCAGAGTCCACAGTCTGATTTACAGAGAATGGGTATTTTACTGTTTCACAGTTAAGATAACATGTGAATTTGCTGAAATTACTAGTCTGAATAGATACAACACCTAAAACATGCACGGCTGACAGTTGTTTCCCAGAAACTGCTTCCCAATTGAGGAGTTGTCTTTTTTCATCATCAGCTCCATTCTGAACAAAATTCTGGTTCAATAAACATCCTCTAAAGCTAAACAGTGGCCTGTCAGTAGACACTCTGTTCTTGGCGGGTTTAGTTATTTGATAAGACAATGCAAAAATCAAAGAAAATGAAGGTGAAACAAAAACACTAGGCCTGTACCTGCTTTGGCTGGATCTCCCTAATGGACCTTTCTCCAAACATGCATGTGCCGGTCTGACTATAATACGATTTGCAGAGTGCTGCTTGACACTCCAAGTTGAAGTCTGCAAATGCACTTGACAGTACTATCACGGTTGCTGCTTTGATAAGAGATTACTACAGGTTCTCATAACAAAGCTCTGGATTTCTATTGTAGTTTTAATCGAATGCTGAAATAGGTTTGCATGTTTATGTGGTGTTGAAAGGAACTGACTGTCCAAAATTTAATTTTTAATTTCGATAGTGCTGGTAGTTGTCAAAAAACAAAACATACAAAAAAAAAATTGGTGAAATCATCTTGTGCAAAGAGAAACCGTGCAGGCATTTTTCAATCAACTCATCGAAAAATAATGAAGAGATTAATCTGCAATAAAAAAATTAACAGTAGAAGCAGTGGTAATCATATGCATTTCCACTGCAGCTTCTCTACAAGGCACGACCATGTTCAACCGAGACACTACTGGTCTCATTAGGCCATGGACATACTGTAAAGGTCTCCGCACGTAGTCAAGCTTTGTAATTATCTAAACCGATTGACTGTGGTCATGCAGGCAACTGAGGAGAGGGCATATTTTTTTTAAAGCCTTGTAGTTTTTTTTTTGGGAGAGAGGGAAACAAATAAATTCTAAATATGGGAAACACTGCTGGCAGTACACTATGTGCACACACTATTCTCAAATAATCGCTTTATCGAGTTGGAGCTGCTGGACTGGCAACCATTGCTTTTGGCAGTGTTGATTTCCATCCTCACGAAGCTAAGTCAGATGTAAAGAAGTCTGGAGCTTTTGTAAGTCAGGCCTGCAGTCACAGCCGCGCTTCCATCTTGCTTTGTAAATGGAGCAGCATGGAGCTACGTCATCACCCCCACGTGATCTGACTGATGATGTAACACAGGCTACGTGAAACAATCCTACTGTAAACTAGAGAGCCATATTTTGCTCTTCAAGAGAGCCATATGGTGAGTTGCACAGTTGCAATACATTCATCAATCTCACAGGGTGAGGACATTTGGAACTCATCTCTTATCTTGCCCAGTCTTGCTTCGTTTCTCTCACTCTGATTTCTGGAGGCTATACTTCATTTTCTGTCAGAAATGTGGCCTTGAAATTCTTCCACATTCCAGCTATCAGTTTGAGGAGAATCAATTAATAATTATGTCAAGAGGCTCAACAGGCCCATAGAGCATGCAGACGGAGCCAGAGAGGAAAGGAAGAGAAAGAGAGTTAATCCCTCCCCAATCTCTCTTCAGTCATAAATACTGCAACTATGCCTTTGAAAAGATTACAGTTTTCTTTGGTTTACATTCACCTACAACAGTGACATTTATAAAAGTACTGACATTTGTGCAGAGCATTGACAAACATAGATTCAATAAAGGAATACAAAATAAACATTTTCATTTTAGCTTCAGTGACTGTGCACAAGTAATGCAAGAAAAGGATCGCTATATTAAGAGGTAGTCTACCTCATACAAGATCAAAATGGGGATGGCTCTACAACACAAGAATCAAGAATCATGGTCCACTTTCTATTGTATACATGTAATCGTACATTTAACGTAATGCTTGTTTGTTTATTATATATGACTCAAACCAAAACCAAGCCTCAATTTCCCTACTTCCTTTCCTAATTAAGTGGAACATGTGGAGTTAAACTGGCTAACCTGATATATCAGCCGGGTTTATCTTATTGCAGATAAGTAAAAAGAAGTTTGTATCTAAGGGCATTTAAAAATAGTGCCATCGTTATATAGTTTGTCAAGTCTGACAAGTTTATTTTTTTCACTAGAAAATTCAGTAGATTCTTGGTCACAATTGGTGGCCACAATTCTTGGTCAACATTTTTGTGTACGTTTTTGTTTATGTAAAAATGCATACTAGCAAATATATTGTCTATTTCTCAGATATCAATATCAACGTCAAAAAATCCAGTACGATGGCTAAATTATATAACTGGTCAACTATATTAACAAGGTATTTCATTCGGAGTCTCTCTTGCCATTTATCACTAGTCCATATTTCTTAAAGCTTCTGAAAAAATTACAAATTAAGCAAAAACTTAAAAAGATGTATCTCAAACAGAATAGAGAATTTTCAGAGGCCATGGCTCCTCAATTTATTCTCTATAATTTAAAGATCTCAAGTAATGCTTCCATTAAATGAACAGGAAGTTGCCTATAATTCACTCTGCTGTATTACAACATGGAGCAAAATAACCAGTACAAATGGGTGAAATTCATTCAAGTATAGTGACATTAAATTATCGCACAAGAGATGACGAAATCCAAACATAAAAGGTCTTGCAAACTTTCATTTCTCACAATAAATGTTCCAATAAACCCAAGAGAAATTGCATTACCATTACAATGCAGTGAGGGCTCCACTCCCTCTGCGTTTTCCTCTCCTGCCTCAGGAACACCCCTGCACATATTGGATTGCACATAAAGGATTAAAAGGCTATCCCACGAAAACCCTGATCCTGAGTGTAGCTGAGAGGACTACTCCAACCATAAGCGCCTCACATGTCAAATGACTGATTTTAATCAAAAAAAAAAAAAGAAAAAAATGGGCATGCAAAGGCTATTAAAAATGTAATTTGACACAAAACTCTCAATTAGACTTACATAACGACACATTTTACCAACTTAGAGGATCTCATTTCAAAGCCTTTATCGCAGCATCAGATTACATAACAGATGATTCAGAGCAGAAGTTGTGCTTGTTGTCCATCAGTGTGCCAGAAAGACCACACACCAACACAGACCCAGGAAGACCCTGATGCACTGTTGGAAGGATGAGCATCCCACTGTCAACAACCCCTCCTCCTCAATGCCACACCTGTTCGTATTGACAGGTGCACTTGGATATGCCACGAGTTTTATTTTGCACAATGTACATTTAACTGTGAGACCGTGACTCAACCCATACGGCTGTGTATGTGTGTGCATGCGTGTGTAAGTGTGTGTGTGCATGCATGTGTGTGCGCGCGCGCGCGCGCAGGATCACTCCCCATCAACAACAAGCACGTCCCATCCAAGCTGAGAGCAAACAAATCAACATGCAGCATTTCCATTAAAAACATTCATACTAATACAATTTAAAAAAAGAAGCGTGTCTATCCTGAGCATCATGTTTATTTAATGCACAAGGCTGGTCACGCAAACAGCAGCGTTATGTAGAGTGTGTCCAGAGAAAACAGTGATGTATTAGCAGCAAGCTGGTCTTTACTTAAAAAACACAGATCATCCAGCTCGACATTAAGCTAATTAGCAGCCGCCGCAGTACCTGCACCTGCTCCGCGGGCAGAGGGAGAGGGAGGACCGGGGGAGGTGAGCGGATGCCCCCGGTCCTGGCCACTCTCAAAAGCGAGGAAAACAGACATATTTCTACCTCAAAATGAACGTGTGTGCTGATAAAATAGTCTTACCTGTGCAGCCCACAAGAAGCAAGGCTAGCAAAACATCCCTTAACTGGACCATTGCAACTCCCCGAGTAACGCGACCGTTAAGCGGCGTAGCTAACGTTGGATGTCCGCTCGGTCCCTCCGGTGCTGCCCTCGGGTTTCCTGCCTTCCTCAGCAGCTGCTCATCCTCTAATCTAAGGATTTCTTTGGAGCCGGTGGGCAATAGCAGTCAGCAGCAGCGGCAGCAGCGTTTGAGAGGACGAGCGGTGGCCACAGATTAGCAGAGATGGTGATGATGAGCGCCAGAGTCTCTGTTCAAAGTCTGACTGACAACCGGAGCCTGCTCACACACGTGGATCAATCCGCGCGGGCGCAATAAACGAGCTCCGGTTAAATAGTGCGAGGGTCTCAAAAGGAAAGCAGCGTCACAGGGAATCCCCCTCACTGATAATCATCATTATAATAAAAATGATAAATACAGTTGGATTGTATCTGTTCCAAAAAATATTAAAGCAGACAATCGAGATATTTAAAGAATTAACCTTTAAGCTCAAATAAATCTTCATTCATTCATCCATTCATTCATTCATTCATTCAATGTTAATGTCTGATATGGTTCATGCTGAATGACCACATAAAATTTGGCAAACGCTCCAAATAAAATGATCATCTGGTGGTTCCCAAGAATATACAGTTTATATGTAAATATGTGAAATAATGCTCTATTTGTTAATTTATTTTAGTTTTAATTCTCATTTTTGTTATATATTTTTTTTATTTTTTTTTATTTATTGGTTTGTATAATTTTCTGTTTACACACTTTGTATGAGCATTTTGAAAATTAGATCAAATAATCATTATTGTTGGTCTTCAACTATCTTTCAGCAGAAATGTTAAACTTCCTCCAGTTTCAGCTTGTGATTTCTGAGGATCTGCTGCTTCTGTTAGACTTAAGTGACAGTAAGTTTAATATTTTTAAGTCTGGACTGTTGGTCAGAAAAATCAGCATAATTGAAGATAAATTTAGCGCTTCTGGAAACTGTGATAAGCTTTCTCACTATTTTACAGACCGAATGATTAATCGATTGATTTAGAGAATAACTGGCAGATGAACCAGCTCTGGTTGCCAGCATGTGAGAAAATCCCTTTGAATGATAATTATGACCATTATATAACTATGACCTTTTGGAAAGAGGCTGCAGTGAATCTTGAACAAATTTACCTTCCAACATGATGGTTCAAAGGCATTTAAAAGCTTTCATCACATTGTCAGGAATGTAATTCTTCTAGGGAAATATATACGTATATATGTATATATATACAGTATGTATGTACTGTATATATAATATAGTGTAGAGTTTGTTTTGATGATTTCAATCTTTAAAGTTGCATGTTAAAAATAATGTAATCAGTCTTCAAAACCTAACATGTGCACTATTTTTTGTAATTGTACAATGGAAACTCATTGAAACCCCCACATTCACAGAAACAATCAGACGTGACCTCTGTGCTATTCACTATAAAATCCATTTTGCAATCATGAATTGTCAAGGGCACCAGTTAACTTTTTTAAAATTAAATATTATCTAGAACATTTATTATTCCAAAAATTTCCTGTAAGGTACTTTTCAGATTCGGATCACAAATCAACTGTAACACAGTCAAATCTGCAGTTTATAACAAAATACAGTCTAACATTACATTTGAAATACAGCATGTTGCACAAACAAAAAACACAGTCGACGCCTCTTCATACTTATGTATAGCACTGCTGTGAGTCAAGTAACTCCTCCCGACCACCCTCAACCCCACCAATGACCAAAAGAGAGCCTTATGCAACCCACTTTTATTCCGGCTGCACAGTGAATGGCACCTGAGAGAACAGAGATGCAAGGGAAGAGAGCTGTTTGCTTGCACAGCAGGGAGCGACCGTAGCATTTGGCACCCTGAGAGTGCAGTTTGCCTTTGATTTGCACTGTTGGCCGGCAGAGAGAGACAATGGGCCAAAATTTAATAAACTCAAATCAATCTGTGGACTGGCTGAAAATGTATTGTGGTCAAATCTTGCACATTTGCTGCAACCCATCAATCTGCAGCAATTCCCTCCACACATACCATCACAGAGAGTGTGGGCCCATAAAATGCTCACTGACACTCCTTTCCTCCCATTTCTTAACCACTCGTCCTCTAAGAAGTGACTCGAGAAAGCAGCAGGGAGCAGGGAGGTAAGCAGGGTGGGTTTAGGGCACCGCTGAGGGGGGGAAAGCAAGCAGGGAGGTCTGACTGGCGTTTGCGCTTCAGCATCACAGATAGGAAAAGTATGACTCAGCTGATGACTCATACATATAAATGCCCTCCGAAATACTGTAGTGTTTTATTCAGTGTGCGTTGAAGTTGAAAAGCTGATGTAGCTTGTTTTTATTTTTGGGGTTGTCTCAGTTAGTGTAGCTGCTCACGAACATTTGAGTTTCCAAGAAATTTTCAAGTGGTTTCTTTTAAAGGATGAAAACTGCGGATAAATGTTTAAATCCTTCTGCTCGAGTAATTATTTATGGTTATTAAATCTCACAGGTCCCGTCAGCCAAATTCCTTGCTGTTAATTAATAAGAAGCTTAACTGGAGACATCATTTTCAATTAGACAAAATCATATCATCTGAAATAAATCTGTCCGGCAGTTTAACAGAGTTGTGTTTTTAATTTTATGCTACAGTCTTATTTCTATTAATCTCATCTTTTTGGTGACATGTATAGCTAAGACAGCCAGATATTCTTCACAAGAAAAAAAAAATGTACCAATGTATCCCCCATGAGCCATCAGCTCTATTTTTCTTAAACTGAATATGGTGTCCATCTGTGGTAAAGCACACATAACATGCTCTTTTATCTACTCAAATCACCCAGAATCCCTTTCAAAGCTTTGCCCAGATCTATCTGGCTTTATTTCTCATGTTCAATACTACAGTAGTAGTAGAAGTTGTAGACTGTACATGCTGATAAAATTCATTGTTTCACCCTCCTCAGTTTACAGAAAAGCACAGGAGCTGGTAGACAGTCATTTTAAAAACATGTACAAGACTTCAAACGTTGGTTTCATTACCCAGCAGGCTGCCTGAAGTTATTTTGTACTCTCCATCTCTCTGTTTCTCTCTGTACAGTACATCTCCCCCTCTTTCTCCTGCCTCCTCTCATCCTCTTTGACCCATTAGAGCCATGACCACACATGCATACTCTCTGAAGCTCACGCCTACATGCGCATACACACGTGCAGTCCATTTACATCTGCTTCTTTAGTGAATATTCTGTCTTTCCTTCTATTAATTTTTTAACTCAAACCCCGTCTTTCTCTGTCATCTGATGTGTCTATACCAGCCATACTGTTAGTATTTCCTGCAGAGGATACGTGTGAACATCCTCCACTGTAGGAGGTTTTAAAATAGCTCTTACCTCCTCCACTACTTTAACAAAAGGCAAACATACAGTAGTGGTATGAGCATTAGTTTCTGGGTCATAGGAGAAAAGTAGAGGTCAGTTGTGCTGGGAGGGGGATGCATCCTACATGTTCAGTGGGATATCGGTGTGACTAATGAGAAAAGCAGGAAAGATATAATGGCTGGTAAGTGTTGTTTTGAGAAGACCCTCTCCCTCGTACTGACTCTTGCAGTGTATATCACATAATCAATTTTAAATTAAGCGAAAGAAAATCAAACAAGCTGTGGTGTTGCTGTGCATGTGAGGTTGGTAGAAATGCAGCATCTCAGCCTGGCAAAACAGCACATTTGAATCAAGTTCTATTGTTGTGTTGCTGCAAACTATGCATTTCTTTTGAAAAAGGCCTGTGATTTCAACCTCGAAAGTAGCCGACCAACATCCAAATGCCGCAGAGGCACAAGTGTCAAAGCCGCTAGTGACTCTAATTCAGTGTTGTGGAGTCTAGATGAATGACTTGGTGAAAAGCTTTGAGAAAGCTTGGAGCATGGCTCTGTCATTCAATTATCACCTTTAGTGCAGAAAGACTGAGCTTCCTCTAATCTCAGGACTAAGGGGTCTGTATTAGTTTGCTTGAGTGTGAGATGGTGTTGTCAGACAGTGGATTCATTGTCCTGAGAGTTTGTCCTGCAAGGCACACAGGGCTCCTTTGTGGACTGCAGATATTAATCTGCGTAGGCAGAGATCTGGAGGAGTCTGACTAAGCTCACATACAACCACACACATCAGTACACACAGAGACACACAGATGCAGCCATATGCATATTCATTATGTAACAGCAGAAAGAGAGGATGCAGTGTCCAATGCAGCTCATAAAGATTTCATTCTTCTCAGATGATTTACACAATACATTCGAGCAAGCTTGTCGTCACTGCTGCAGACATAAGGTGTCATTGCTAGATGTCATTCCAATGCTCATCATCACTAAAAACAAAGAAGGCTTAGTTTCACTCATAGTTCAGTGTTTGACTGCCAGACCAGTGACAACACTTCACCTCTGCCTCATCGACATAACCAGGAAAAATATCCACTGACCGCATGGTGACACAGTCAACTGAGTCACACAAAGAATTCAATTAAGTTACAAGTGAAAAGTAAATCCCCAAATGAAAACTGTTTAAAATGTGAGTCCCCAAATTGACATTGTTAATACTTTTGTTCCTTAAATATTGAAAATGTTCTTCTGGTGGAGTCAAACTGCCAAGTGCACCAAACACTGTCTGAACCATAATTGTTGGATAAAATAATACAATACAAATACAAGAACAACCAGAAACTGGAGCAGCATCACAAATTAAAGCTGAATCAACATCTTTGTCTGACTCTGACTCAACACAATTAAACAATGTGTGCTGCAAAAATCCATTGATTCTACTGCATTAACTTGTAAGTGGTTGTTATTTTCTTTTGTACATGTGCAATATGTCCTAAGACAATTTGACAAAAAAGAAATTCATTTCAGAAAAGGTACTTTAAGATTTTCTGTTTAAATTTTAAATTAAACTAAATGATGCATGACAGTAAGTATGACTAAACCAAAAGCAACCAGGAAGATGTAGCTGCAAAGATATCTTGGATATCTGCTGCCACCTACAGATATAAAAACATTACAGCATAAACATGGAGTCTGATGTAAGATGGCAACACATCTTTAATAAGAACTTCACTTGTAATGTGGCCTTTCTGACATATGGGGGCAGCATATTTCTACTTTAAATGGGATTGTCTCAACAGATCCTCTTCTTGCTTTTATAATTCATGCATGGACAGTGTACAAATGCAATTAAGAATTAATGAGAACTAATGTTGATCACTTTTCTAATGTAAAAGCGGTGTAATTTGGAAAATAGAAGATAATAGATTTTTATCATGTGCCCACGGTGTCTGGCCCCGAACCTGAGTGAGTCTGACACAACAGTCCAGCTGGATGGGAGGTTCAACACACAGGCCAGAGCAACAACTGCAGTGACATTTATTGAAATTTGTGTGGCTGGTGGCTGGTGTCTCCCACCGTTTCTTATAATGTTTCCTCTTGGTTATATTTAAAAATCTCATCTCCATGTGAATTTGCATCTGTTTTTTCAGTGTTAATTTTGTGATATTTTCGCACTGTTTTTCACACATCACTTTGTGTCTCTGGGTTCTCACTGTGCAGACACATTTAACCAGTTCAGATACACACGTCTGTTTGCATTCACAGGTACTATAGACTATATCAAACAGTCATCTAATCCCAGTCTTAAATCAGTCTGAAGCAGGCTGACTTTCCATTAAATTTTCCATCATCACTTATGTCCATCTCTTACTTTTTAACCGTGTTTTGAGATGAATCCTGAAAACAACAGCAAACACTCTACACTGTATTTGTTTTAAGTGCAACATTTTTAACAACTGATAACAGTAAATGAAAACCAGTTTCAGTGCCGTACTAGTAATGGGATGTGCTCTACAATCAGCCTGCTCTGTCATCACCATCAACTTGCACAGACACCACGCCTCATTTACACACCACAATACAAGACAAATAATTGCAACAGATCCCTGAAATATACCTAAATTACAATCTGATTATGACTTGAAATGAGTTCAACGCAGATGTTTCATCTAAACAGATGGCAAAGAGCTGGCTGGTGTTAAAAATCCATCAAGACACAAGCAAACACTCTCCAAAAGCACTTGGTGTTATTTACAAAGGGTATTAACAATTAGAGTAACGGACTAATTTTAAGACTTTTGCCACAGACAACTCAAACATCCTGTAAACTGAGCTTAGCACGCAGCGGCTTCTGTAATGTGCAGTGACAGTTCGCATCAGATACTCGGTCTTTCAAGAAGCCTGTCACTTTGGATTTCACTCAAGATGTATGACAAGCCTCGAACATACTCAAACCCCATTTCAAACCCCGGGCTATGCAGAACACTGCTCTCAGTCATCAAACTGCCTTCCAGATGCTCTCTGCAATACTGAAACACCACAGAAGGTTCAAGTAAGAAAGAGGAGAGATGCATGAAGTGTGTGATTGAAAGGCCATCTTTAACATGTACAGTAGGAGACTAATCGAATGAATGCATGAAGAGAGGGAAAGACTCCATATACAGGCCGCAGGAAATATGGTGGAAATGTAATTTGAACTAAACTAGCATATAAGTACTATACCTTAAAAGCAATGTGTTATTTTCTCTGTGTGTGTCAGAACCTACTCTGGGACTATTGGTGTTATTAGGTGCTCAGTAGGAGCCAACGAATAAGCGCTGGGCTCAGTGTGTTCGTTCAGTGATACTTCAACAGGCTTCTCAGCGTGCAGTGTTTATGTGAATAATGTTATACCCTCGACAAGCCTCTCGAGTCCAGCAGGGCTGTTATCCTGCGAGGCAACCTGGAAGTTAACTCTGCCACGGTTCGTTGGCTGCGGCCCCCACTATACCTTCAGTGGAGGTTTTTTAAATGTGCCTTCAGATTGATGCTGGAAATAAGGCGCGTGTTAAACACGAGCAGACACCAGCTGAAATACAACTGAGGTTGCGTTAATGCCACCATCACTCGAAGCATAGTGATGATGCCATGCCAGGAAATTTTAGTCTCTCTCTTAGAAAACAAAATTGGAAAATATACAAATTTGGAGGTCGACGCCAGAAAACCTGTTTAAACTGAATCAAAAAGAGTGCAATTTTAAAAGGTCTTAAGAATTTATTGCTATGGAATTATAATGTAAGGATACCAAGTGAATTACATTAGTAGAACAAGCTTCAGAATTGAACATTCACCCTAGTTTAGTTTGACACTTGTTTCCATTCTGTATGTTAAAGCTTCATCCAGTGGCCAGTTAGCTTAGCTTAGCACAAAGACTGGAAACAGCAGGAAACAGCTAGCCTGGCTCTGTCCGGCTGAAACATCATGTTACACCAGGCCTGGTCCTGCTGTAACTTCATATTTAGCAGACACATATGGGGGCAGTATCGATCTCCTCATCTAACTGTCAGACAGCGAATGAACATGTTTCACAAAACGTCAAATGTTTGCTTCAAAGATGTATCTTATTTAAGACATGTCAACTGAATTCCTTTCAAACCCAAATATTTTTTCAACTGAGGGAAATCACGGCTCGAGAATGATAATGAGTCCAGATTTTAAAACTCAAAAGTGGACTCATTAGCTTGAAGGCAACTACATGAAAAGATAAAGTTGACAGAGAGTTTAATAAAGTGCTCAGTGATATCCGTTTTTAGAACAACCACCCACCCTTTAACCAAAGCAGCTATAAATTACAACCATATGTATTTCAGCATAACTTACATGTGTGCACAATTCATCATTTATGTATCATCCATGAATAAACCTGTTTAATTTACATGCTGTGTTTTATATTATCACTGGAAATTATAGCATTTAATCATATTTGGACCCTGGAAGAAGAATTTATTTACTCCACAAGTTTTTCCATAAATTTCAAAAGTGAGTTTCTTCATGCGCTAATATTGCATTACTCTAACTCAGAGTCTAACAGGAGCTGAGGGCAGAGTGCTACCTCTGGCATTACACTCATTTTGAAGTACAATATGGACTTCAAACAGAATAAGACGGACTTTGAAGGGGAGGTGTTCGTTTTTTTTCCCTCCCTTCTCACTTCTATTGATTGTGTGAGAAAGATAAGAACAAAGACATTTTGCCTGTTGCTCATTTCCTTTGACCCCACTCAGAATCCGCAGCCTTTCAATCATTTCTTGTCTTTGCTTTTCATCTCAAAGTAAGCCGAGAACCTGAACAACTTTACTCCCGCACCTTAATCTGAGGTCAGAAATGTTGGCCCATATGATTTTGCTCAATATCCAAACCATAGCACGGTGATGCATTTCAACAACACCTTCAATGGTGAGCTGAATTTCTTCTAATCATTTCTAACGTTTAAATCACTATGCAGGAAATGTGTCAGCCAGCAAGTCCAGGTGTTCATGCACTTAAAGGAGAGAAGTCGTATGATGAAGATTTGACTTGAATTAGCTAATATATAGCAATCCCATCAATTTTCAACCTATCTAAGAAACATTTGAAATCATGAAAGCATATGCTATCTTTGAAGCGGTTCCATAAATCTTTCATGCCATTCTTCATTACAACCTCTATGATGTGCCGAGAGGGAGGCGGCTGGAGAAAGTCTTTACAATATTTTTTCTCTTGCACTTTGAAGTGATCATGTTATATTTTACTCCAGTAAGTGTCACAGAGAGATAAGATCGCAACCATCGATTCTTTTCTGAATTCCACTTAAACCTCATGTGTCATGTATGTGATTCATGGCTGTATTTCAGTGTGTGTGGGCTGAGCAGTTCGTGTTAGTTCAGTGTTGGATCGTTTGTTATGCATTTACTATCAATAAAACAAGTCAATCAAACAAGAGTTTAGGAATAATGTGTAATATGTGTAATTCTTGCTAATTAACACTAAAAAATGTTCAGCTGAAGATGAAGGGAATGTCATGGCAGGTTGGTAATAAACTAAAGTACTGGACATGTTAAAATTGTGACCTGATGATGGCACTAGATGTAAAGTCAGAGGGTCACTAAAGCTTAAACAATTCATCCCAAGACATGAATATCTGAAACAAAGTTAATAGAAATCCATCCAATAGTTATTCAGACATTTCCCTCTAACTACACATTGTGTAAAAGTTGGTAAGATTCATCCTCTGGGAAACATGAATGTCTGCACAAGTGTTCATGGCAATCTATCAAATAGTTGTTGAGATATTTCAGTCAGTGGCAAAGTGGTGGATCAAAATCTGACAAACAAAAAAGAAAGACTAGCAGGAAAAAAAAACAAGCTCCAAAGAAGGAAACTGGTCAACTATGAGAAATAAAAAGTCATATAGTTACATGGCACGTACAAAATATATATATCTATATGTATATGTACATTTCTGCACATATGTAATGGAGTCATCAACAATAAAAGAGAAAACAAATAATCTGAATAAGTTAACTAAAGACACAGAGAAATAGCCGTGCAGTTATCAGCCATACTCCCCATGTCTCCATAAAACTGTTAGATGAGCCTCTTAATGTAATTTTTCCAGGCTCAACAAAGTAGAAAATGTCTCTTATCCAAGAAAATTAGTAGGTGGAGAGTGAAAGTTACGCCTGATAAGAATCAGGCATCCAGATGAAAGAGTCACAAAACTATTAATGTTTCATCCTATGATATTCTATTAGAGGTGTGAGGGTGACTCCAAGAAAGGAAATAATTGCAGATGGTTTGACAGGGACTGAGATAATTTATGAAATTGTACCTCCACCTTAATCCTAAACAAATGAATATAGGTAGAAGATTGACACCATCTATCTCAGACAGGGTGAAAGTCTTCACGTCCCCAACAGCCTGACCTCAGTTACGTGACAGCAGAGAGGAATCTTACATTGTGTCAGTTCGTGCCTGGCAGAGATGGAAAAAAAAGGAGTGAACCTGACGCAAACACTCGACCCAATCCTCCTCTGCTATTTCGAGATATGGATCATCCTCCCATGGTGTTTCAATCCCGTGAAGCAAGATAGGGTTTAATACAGTAAGTGGATGAGACCATACAAGACAGAGATCGCACCCTTCATAGGGGCAGTGGGGTCAGAAAGCAGTCAGTACTGGTGGCTGCTGGAAAAATAAGGGTTAATATATAAAGCCTGCAAGTACCTGAAGAAATTATGCTTGAGAATAGTAAACTTTTTTCGTACTTTTCTGGAAAAATAAATCTTTGCTATGGCTACAAACATATAGAGAAAATAATATTCCATCCATTAAAGGACAAGTTTTTGTCATCTGTCTTTCAGGGGGTCAGATAAAAAAAGCTTGATACCTTTGTTTTGTCTGCATGCCAAACATAAAGTTATAGATTAGCACAAAAACAGGAAACAGGGAAAAACAGATGATCTGGTTCTGGCTTGGTTCTGCCCGTCTACCAGCACCTCTAAAGCTATGATATCCAGGCCAGATTTTGTAGAATCACAATCCTTAAATTCAAATCAAAATCAAATCAAATCAAATTTATTTATATAGCCCTTTACAATTACCAAACGGTACCCAAAGTGCTTTACAAGTGTACCATAGAGCAATACATAAAAACAGTACATGAAAGCAGTACATAGAAATAACACTTACAAAATGGATAAAAAAAATACAAAAAAACAACGGAAAGTGCCACAGTGCTGCAGGTTATCAGAAGCCTTCCGAAAGGATGGAATAAAAAAGTAAAATAAAAGCAGGCAAACAAGACCACCCTAGACAGAATTAAAAGCCGCTCTAAAAAGGTGGGTCTTTAGCTTCGATTTAAAAAGGCCAAGATCAGTAATGGTGCGAATGTCAGGGGGAAGTTTGTTCCACAACCTGGGAGCAGCGACAGCAAAAGAGCGATCACCCCACTTTTTGTATCTTGACCTTGGGACTGCTAAAAGAAGCTGACCCGAGGAGCGCAAGGCCCTACCATGATCACGAATAGTTAAAATCTCAGACAGATAAGAGGGAGCCAGGCCATTAATTGCTTTAAAAACAAACAACAGGATTTTAAAATCAATTCGAGAAGAACTGGAAGCCAGTGGAGTGATGACAACACCGGGGTGATGTGTTCACGTCTGGACGTGCTCGTTAAAAATCGGGCAGCAGCATTCTGCACAAGCTGAAGACGTGAAATTGAGGACTGGCTGAGGCCAACGTAAAGGGCGTTACAATAGTCCAATCTGGAGCTAATGAATGCATGTATTGCCTTCTCAAATTGCATTTACAATATGAGCATGAACTGAGATTGTGATGTTCTGTGTTTTTGAGGGTTTTGGACATAAATAATTTTTTTTAATATTATCTTAGGATGAGACAAAAATCAATAAAAGAGCATTTGTCTTTGTATTATGATGGCAGCATCTTGGTTTGCTGTTGTTTAGTATCTGTCTTCGTCCCCATTTCCCACTGTAAAATGTCCACATTTCAAGGTTTTGCTCCTATTTGACGAAGAAGAAACAGGGACCGCAAATGCTTTGTGCTAATTAATTACACTGTCTGATGACTCGGTGGTCCACATGTATCCACCTGGTCCATTAACTTTCAATTCAGGGAGTGGATTTTTCACATCATTTCCACAATTAAAAAAAACGTCAGGACATATACTTCTCAATTCATTCTGCTGACATTTCTTAAAATTGATTGCCCTCATTAAACTATTAAATTGCCTTTTTTTAAAAATCAAAAAAATGAAACGACCCCTGCGATAGCTAGTCAATACGGAGCTCTTTCACTGAGCTCATTTGATGATGCTGCTGCGGGTTGAAATTAGTGAGTCCTCATCAATTCAATTCTCGCCTCTAATTTCTGCCTGAGCTCAGACAGCGTTCATATGCACGTCTCTTCTGCCTAATTCAATTCATCACAAGAGGAAAAGACAGAACTATCACATCGGGCGCTTTCTGCCAGATAGTTACATTTTAGTCATGGTTAATACACAACAGAACAAAGAGTGACATGAAATACGTCAAGCGAAAAATAGACCAGCTGACGGCCTAAATTTAGCCGATGCATAGTTTTGTGCTGCCCATCACTCACACAAGTGTCTCCTTTTTTTTATGAAAGAAAAGGCCAACCTGATCATACAGGCAACCTTTGCAGGGTGACGGGAGCTGTCATGTTAGGACCACGTCGCTTACAAGAGGTCTACTTGAAATAAAGCAACCTGCAATGTTGCAACAGAGCAAATCATTTAAGTTCAGTAAACATATCAGATTCTAATAGGAAACCTTCAGAAACCTTAATACTTGTTGTAAATAGGAAAACGGCTAAAACAGCCTGCGAGGTGAATGTATAGAGGTCACCACTATAGTCCCAGTTTACAGTTCAGACTCATGCATTGATGATCACATGATCAAAGATAAATACAAGCCAAAGTCTGCAAAATCAAGACGTATTTTGACAACTCTTACCCCTGTTTTTAAGTTTCAGAGAACATAAGATCACATAGTCTGCAAAATAAAATACAGACAAGTTTGAATCAGTTTCGTAAGTTGCAAAAAGATTGTAGCCAAAGCTCTCCTTGTATGACAAAAACCAAAACTTAAAGCTTTGTTTTCAGGTTCATTTAAAGTTATACTAATCTTATTTTTAAGTATTTCATATCTGTGTTGTCTGTGTGAAGCCTGGTAAAGCTGTTGGAAAGGAACTGAAATGTTTAGCTGTGCACAAAAAAAAAGTCAAACAAAAGGATTTCAGGCTGACAACAACACTTCATTTTAGGATGCCATCAAAGATACTGGTCAACACTTAAAGAGAAACTCACTTACCGCCATAGACTATATAAAACATGGACGTAGTGTCCGTGACGTCGCCCATATTCTGAAGAGCAAAAATGATTACAATCGTAGGGCGCAGCCATCTTGGCTACTCCAAATATGGACAAAGAGGTGGAGCGAGGGCGGGTCTTAATGAAGTCTGTTTAATGAAACATGCTCACCGAGCTAGTCGGCTAACCCGGGTGGTACCGGCCGACCTTGCCACCGGTTACAGTACTTTATTAAGCCGGCGTAACGTTATATGTAAACATTTCAGCCTCCAGTCTCATAGTTTGAAAACCCTCAATCTGTTGCACTGATTGAATTTCTGAAAAGTTGTCAAAATAACCTGTGAATTGTTTCACAAATGAAGCATTTTAATCAACTGCTGTTAGGCTATGTGAAAATATGCAAAAGGAAGTGAGTATGTTACATAATAAACTGAGCGCAGGAAATCTGATACATCATGATGTCTGAGAGCTGCCTCTCCTCTATGGTGGCGTCCCTGTTATTTTAATTATGTGTCCTTCCTGTCCATACATTATTATCAGCTACTATATACACATATGAACCAGGGTGAACATATGGGATTGATAGTATGATGACAATATATGTTTTTTAATTTGTAATGGCTAATGGCTGCATGGCTTTGTTGCATGAATGTGAGTCTACATAGCAATTTATTATTAACATACAGGAAAGAAGCACTTTATCACATTTGGCTGTGAAGCTCCGTCTTTTGTATAATTGTCAAGTTTCCTTACCTAAGTGGAGCGAAGATTAATTAGCATAAACAAACATCATGCCGCATCTTATTTTCTGCAAACGTTTTAGCCAACAGCCCCAGGACTTGAAGTGCTATGAGTCATTTTTAGTATTTACTGTTTAGAATAAAAGGCCACAATAAATAGAACATAAACACACACTTCAAACCCTAATTGTCTTTGTTATGCTTGTGCATGAGTAGTTATCAGTGCCCAGAGCCAGACAATATGACTGGCAGCGCTATGCAAGCACAGACTTCTTCTTCATAAATTTTATGATTAATACAGACTGTGTTGTAATCTGGGAAAGCATCCTGGCATGAAGGATGAGGATTATATATTTTTCATCTCAGAAACTAATTGAAAAGGGCCATGATGGTGCTGTTATCACTCTTGTCCCCAGCTGAGTTATGGCCAGGGTGAGATATGACTGACAGAAAAAAGGGGGACTTAATGAACAGCATGCGCCTGTTAAATAGGCAGGTGCTGGATTGTAGACCTGGACATGTTTTAATACAGATATCTGATATTAATCAGTATTCAGCCGTTCAGATTAGGTGATAATACCTGCAGTCTGTTGCACCTTTGTGATGGATGAATGAGCAGGCACAATCATTCTTTTGCTATAATACATGAAATATAATTCCTGTTCAGTTACATGTGCGGCACAAAGGAATGCATTCAGCCCTATTTGTCAAAAATATCATCCATGTAAAACAATCTTTACATTAATCATAAAATCAAAGTATAGGAATGAATAACCTTTTAAGTATAACATATAATAATAGGGCACAGTACTGTTATTTATGTATCATTGATCATTTTACAGTTGCAGACATGACTGATCACAAGATTACCTCCTGCAATCACTGCCCATTGTGTTTAATGGAGCGACCGAGTCTGCAGCGTGAGGACCCAAATCCAGGTCTCTGCAGCCGTAATCAGGCAAAGGTTTTCACTCATGCACCCATCAACCCAGATTCTGAAGTATACTGGAGTTTCTGGGAGCCAAAGCAGCTCCTTGTGTGCACTTATTTTGAAGACCCTGATTGGGGTTCAGCATCTAAATAACACAGCGGTTTCTAACCACCTCTGCTTGTGACCCCTTGAAGGAATAATTTGATATTACATCACCTCATTGTTATTATTACAAATCCAGTTCCAAAGTCAGTGTAAAACATAGATGAAACATAATGTGATAATGTGTTAATGCTTTAATTGAAAACAGTACAAAGACAATATATTTCATGTTTGACCTCCTCAACTTAATTCATGCTTATTCTGAATTGGATGGCAGCAACATGTTTCAAACAATTTGGGACAGGAGCAACAAAAGACTGTGAAAGTTGTGGACTGATCCAAAAACACCTGTTTGGATCCTTCCACAGGTAAACAGGTTCATTAGTAACAGGTGATAGTATCATGATTGGGTATGAAAGGTTCATCCTGGAAAGACTCAGTCGATCACAAGTGAGGATGGAGAGAGGTTCCCCACTTTGTCCAACACATGACTGTAGAAAGGAGATTACTACATGGGCTCAGGAACAACTGTTGTCTGTAAACAGTTAATTTGGAAATTCTGTTTTTATTCACGTTTTTCACAGTGCCCCAACTTTTTTGGAACCAGGGTTGTAGATAAGAAGATTGATGCCACTCTCAACCCCAGTTTTTGAAACAGATAACACAACTTTCCAGGTCTTGTTGAATGAATCAGAGTGAAGTATCCCATGTAACTCTGCCCACTCAGCGCAACCTGAGTTGTAAAGTAATTTGAAGTATCTTTGAGCACTGTGTAGGCATGAAAGTTACTTTTGAGAGCTTGAGAGCTTTTGTAGTGCGTCTGAGGAGGAATATAAACCATTACAGAATAATAATGTGGGATTTGTAACTAACGGTTTTGCCAAGTGTAGTCGAGCATTTTAGCAATTCTGTGAAGCCGACTGTACATAAACCCACTTAGGCCTGAATCTCAAACTTGCCGCTGAGATCATTAATACTTACAGGTAGTTACAGGGACTTATACACAGCAGTATTTAAAGGCAAGTTCTGAGGCAGACGTTAAGTAATTGGCATATCAATCATCCGTGAACCAAGACAGATGAGAAGACGTTTCAGCAGAGAATAAAATGGGTAGGTTGGCTTCATCATTATTTCTCACAGTGACCTGTTATCTCACACAGAGGAAATATAAAGCAGAATGTATCCCCAGGTAAACGTTCATTGATGGCGGGTGAGCTATAGTGATGGGTTTTATTAAATTCCACTGAAGAGGGAAGAGCATATTTAATGCGATTCCATTTTCTCACTTAGTCTAGATTGGAACAGGTTAGCTCATTTTCTCTTTGTCAGATTCAGAGGCAGAGGCGTAATTTAGCTCGGAGAAGTGATGCTTATGTAATATCAGAAACAAAGCTTGACAACAAAGACGACAACTACTGTTGACTTGTGCAGACGTTCAAGTTCCCCAGATGATGAATGATGACTTGAATGATGTGCAGCAGGTTAAAGACTTCATTCACCAGTGAAATATCTGGAGTCTATACAGGATGGATTGCCACAACCAACAGACATTCATGGTTCACAAGCGATGAATCCCTCTGACTATGGTGACCTCTTGACTCTCTACCGACTCTTTACTCTGAGTGAACAAGTATAAGATGGATAGATAATTGATTACAACAAATGGCATTGATGATGATAATGATATTGAAACTTGACAGAGAGTCTTTTGCATATTGGACTTGGGGGGTGGGGGTGGGGGGGGTGGGGGGTCTTGATTGAAGATTTACTATCCGAGCAGTCGAAGGATAAACCCCCGGGAGTTCTAGCATTGGTGGTGGTGACTGAAGACTGCAAAGCCAGATGAGTGATGAAGTGGATGACGAAAATACTTCCAATAATCATGGTCACTTGTCACGATCTTTAACAAAACAGCATGACGCAGAATTTTTTTCATCTCAGTATGTCAGTATGAATCTACCTCAGCGTTTGATCAAGCCTAGTATTGTGAAATATAATAATATATAACTGTACAAAGTTCCATTGCACCATTGCAGGCAGGGCCCAAGAAGATAGAGTTTTCAAAGCAAAAGTCAGTTCATTTCTGGCAGAAGCATCCTCTACTTTTTCTCACCTTTAAAGCTGCCTCCAGACATCCAGCTGGAAGACATCAACCCAAAGGTCAGGTGGAGGATGAGCAAGGCAGTGAGAGGATGAGAGAAGTTAGCAGAGGCCAGCGTGCTTCACCGTGACAATGCAGATGGCCTCCCCTTATGTTTGCTCCGAAGTTTCTCAAGGAAATGTTTTGGGAAATAAAACTTAAGTCACAAACACAAAGAAACAACAATTAAGTTTATAGGAGGTTACTGTCTGAGACTGAAACTATGGACAGGTTTTGAGCAATAAAACAAAAAGGATATTTGTTTATGAAGCAGAGTTTCATACGACTTAAATCCCTTTTCTCTCGTTAAATAAATCTTATCTTATCTTAAACTTGATTAATACTTAATAAATTTAACTGCAATGATTTGCAGTCATTCATTATTTAAAATAAATACATTGGGGTTTTTGTAGTTAATCTCTCATCATTACATTTTGTAATAGAATTAAATGTATTCTTATCTTTGCAGTATAAAGCAGTCTCATAACATGAGGTAAAAGATTTTGTTGATATTGTGCAATGTAGCTGGTTCATTCAGCTAATTACAAATCATAATTAAAATGAACTGACCTTCAAAGTGCATTCATGTATGCCTCTCATATATACATTATCTGTGAGTGTTTGTGGGGCGGAAAGCAAAAGAGAGAAATATTCTTTCGAGACTTAAAATATGATGTTATTCATGTCTTCATTATAGCACCATGATGACTGGATGTCTACCGGGGGATTATGACCAAACTGCTGAGTTTTGGGAATATATGTGAATACGCTTAATTAGTGTGTGCTCAGTCAAACACTGGAGCATTATACAGTACATGATGTTCTTCTGATGGGCCTCACAAGTGTTTATTTTTCCGACACGACAAACACTACGAGGCCGACATACCAGGACAGTGAATGTTGCTAATGAAGTATTTTGATAATTAGGGTCACTGTGTAAACACAAGCCATCAATCTCCCCCTGTTTGTTATTTGAATTATTCAGTGTGCAAATTAGTTAATGAAACCAATTGCACTGACTCGTCGTACTGTATCTCATTTCAAATGTGGCCTCTTTTAATTTACAATGATTCGCTGGCCGGTTCGTTGCACAGTGTCTCGCATTGTGCTTTTGATATTAGTAAGTTATTGTGGGTCGTCATGATCCAGTTCCTCTGCACAGACGCCTCACAGAACTCTGCACGGTGAGTATTTGCTCAGAATACATTCACCTGTGGGAGATACCCATAGTACACAGTACAATACTGCTCTGCTGTCTAAGGGGACGGACTCAATCACTACATTTTGCAGCTCTCACTTTGGTTTGCCGGTGTGCGTCCTCTTTGCGTACAGTATGTGTCAGCTCCCTCTTTGCAGTGAGGCCTAATGACACACAAGACTTCAGGGAGAGAAAACTATAGTGTTTATTCTTTTAGTCTCCCTATTTAAAGCTTTACAGCGAAGCAGCATGGCAGCAGCTCATCCATGCGTCACCACTCTGTTTAAAGCTTTTCTATGGGTATAAATGCAACATGTGAGCT
>JBBMOC010000073.1:0-72955 GCA_037975185.1 Centropyge bicolor
GTTCCAGCTGCTGGAGGAGAACATTGTCAGTTTTGTGAAGAACGAGCTGAAGAAGATCCAGAAGGTTCTGAGTTCAGATTACCCAGAATGCTTAGAGAGTCAGAGGGAGGAAGAGGAGGGGTTGGAGGTTGTGGATGAAGATGAGAGGAGGAGCAGCAGAGAAGCATTAGTGAAGATCACAGAGTTCTTCCTGAGGAGGATGAAGCAGGAGGAGCTGGTCGACCGTCTGCGGAGCAGTAAGAGCAATTTATACAAATGTAACATGATGGAAAGAGGAAATGATGCCGACATGGGAGAAGTTTACATTTAAAACTCTGCTATATATGATGCACATGTTTGGATCAGATCTGTAAACTCCTCTGAACTGAAAACTGTCAGAAACTGTTCACAGCTGAAGAGATTTAATGGAGAAGCAAAATAAAACCCATCGTGATGTTAAAGTTCACACTCATCAGAATTATTGAACCTTCACTCACCAGTTTCATTTGTTTGTTCATTCAGGAGCAGCTGCAACAGTGTGTCGATGTAAACTCCAATCTAACCTGAAGAAGAAGTTCCAGTGTGTGTTTGAGGGGATTGCTAAAGCAGGAAACCCAACTCTTCTGAATCAGATCTACACAGAGCTCTTCATCACAGAGGGAGGGACTGGAGAGGTCAACAACGAACATGAGGTCCGACAGATTGAAACTGTGTCCAGGAAACAGTCCACAACAGAAAGAACAATCAGACAAGAAGACATCTTTAAACTCCCCCCTGGAAGAGATGAACCAGTCAGAACAGTGATGACGAAGGGCGTGGCTGGCATCGGGAAAACAGTCCTAACACATAAGTTCACTCTGGACTGGGCTGAAGACAAAACCAACCAGGACGTCCACTTGATGTTTCCACTGACGTTCAGAGAGCTGAATGTGCTGAAAGAGAGAAGGTTCAGCTTGGTGGAACTTATTCATCACTTTTTCCCTGAAATGAAAGAAGCAGGGATCAGGTTTGAAGAGTTCCAGGTCGTGTTCATCTTTGATGGTCTGGACGAGTGTCGACTTCCTCTGGACTTCCACAACAACCAGGTCCTGACTGATGTCACAGAGTGGACCTCAGTGGATGTGCTGCTGACCAACCTCATCAGGGGGAATCTGCTTCCCTCGTCTCGCCTCTGGATAACCACACGACCTGCAGCAGCCAATCAGATCCCTCCTGATTGTGTGGACATGGTGACAGAGGTCAGAGGGTTCACTGACCCGCAGAAGGACGAGTACTTCAGGAAGAGGTTCAGAGATGAGGAGCAGGCCAACAGGATCATCTCCCACATCAAGACGTCCCGAAGCCTCCACATCATGTGCCACATCCCCGTCTTCTGCTGGATCACTGCCACAGTCCTGGAGGAACTGTTGAAGACCAGAAAGATACGAAAGCTGCCCAAGACCCTGACTGAGATGTACATCCACTTCCTGGTGGTTCAGTCCAAACTGAAGAATGTCAAGTATGATGGAGGAGGTGCAACAGATCCACACTGGAGTCCAGAGAGCAGGGAGATGATTGTGTCTCTGGGAAAAGTGGCTTTTGAGCAGCTGCAGAAAGGAAACCTGATCTTCTATGAATCAGACCTGACAGAGTGTGGCATCAATGTCAGAGCAGCCTCAGTGTATTCAGGAGTGTTCACACAGATCTTCAAAGAGGAGAGAGGACTGTACCAGGACAAGGTGTTCTGCTTCATCCACCTGAGTGTTCAGGAGTTTCTGGCTGCTCTTCATGTCCATCTGACTTTCATCAAGTCTGGTGTGGACCTGCTGTCAGAAGTACAATCAACATCCCGTTGGTCTAAAGTGTTTGGAAGAAAACTGAAACTAACACCACTCCACCAGAACGCTGTGGACAAGGCCTTACAGAGTCCAAATGGACACCTGGACCTGTTCCTCCGTTTCCTGCTGGGTCTTTCACTGCCGACCAATCAGAGTCTCCTGCAAGGTCTGCTGACACAAACAGGAAGTAGCTCACAGACCAATCAGGAAACAGTTGAGTACGTCAAGAAGAAGATTGAAGAGACTCCCTCTGCAGAGAGAAGCATCAACCTGTTCCACTGTCTGAATGAACTGAATGATCGTTCTCTAGTGGAGCAGATCCAACAGTCCCTGAGTTCAGGACGTCTCTGCACAGATGAACTGTCTCCTGCTCAGTGGTCGGCTCTGGTCTTCATCTTACTGTCATCAGAAAAAGATCTGGACGTGTTTGACCTGAAGAAATATTCTGCTTCAGAGGAGGCTCTTCTGAAGCTGCTGCCAGTGGTCAAAGCCTCCAACAAAGCTCTGTGAGTAGGAAATATTCATCAAGAAATCATTCATCTTCCAACAGGAAAGAAACAGAAATAACTTATTGTTTTGTCGCTGTTGTTTCTCCAGACTGAGCGGCTGTAACCTCTCAAAGAGAAGCTGTGAATCTCTGTCTTCAGTTCTCAGCTCTGAGTCCTCTAGTCTGAGAGAACTGGACCTGAGTAACAACGACCTGCAGGATTCAGGAATGAAGCTGCTGTCTGCTGGACTGGAGAGTTCAGACTGTAAAGTGGAAACTGTCAGGTCAGGATTCCTTCACCTATTGAACTGATGACCATTTAAAATGTGACTTACTTTAGTTCTAACAGCTCATCTTAGCAGGATTGTGTCTGTTCATGATTCATCAAAGGACCTTTAACTGTCAACAGTAGTTTCAAGACTTGTTTGTGTTTTTGTTGTTGAATTAATAAATTCCAGGCATGATTTAAAGATTTATTCTAAAATTGTATTTAGACAAAAATGTATGTGAACAAAAGACAAACAGAAACACAGAGCCAAATATTCACAGGGGGTTTCATCAAGAACTGGTTTCAGACCAAAGAGCAGACTGGTTCCTGTATTTGACTGACAGCAGGATCCTCTGATGCTCCACCATGTGTGTTGCTGTGTGTGTTTGCAGGCTGTCAGGTTGTCTGATCACAGAGGAAGGCTGTGCTTCTCTGGCCTCAGCTCTGAGCACCAACCCCTCCCATCTGAGAGAGCTGGACCTGAGTAACAACGACCTGCAGGATTCGGGAGTGAAGCTGCTGTCTGCTGGACTGGAGAGTCCACACTGTAAACTGGAAACTCTCAGGTCATTATTCCTTCACCTATTGAACAGATGACCATTTAAAATGTGGTTTACTTTAGTTCTAACAGCTCATCTTTGCAGGATTGTGTCTGTTCATGATTCATCAAAGGACCTTTAACTGTCAACAGTTGTTTCAAGACTTGTTAGTGTTTTTGTTGTTGAATTAATAAATTCCAGGCATGATTTAAAGATTTATTCTAAAATTGTATTTCAGTAAAAATGTTCATGAACAACAAACAAACAGAAACAGAGAGTCAAATGTTCACAGGGGGTTCATCAAGAACTGGTTTCAGACCAAAGAGCAGACTGGTCTCTTCCTGTATTTNGAAACAGCTAGCCGAGCTCTATCGAAAGAGAAAAAATGAAGCTTCCATTAACTCCAGCAGTTATGTTGAGTTAAACCTGAGCTTGAACCTGGCGACCACAGGACAGGACTGTTGAGATTCTGCATTCCAGTGTAATATTAATATTAAAAGTTTGTCTCAGATATGTGATCATTTATTTCCAATATTTACACTTCTATCAAACAGAAGGGAAAAAAACCACATGATGCAGAGTCACATGTGGGACATGACGAGGAGAAACACGTCTAATAATAAATAATGGAAGCTCATATATTTTGGTTTGTTCAGTGGAGACTCTGTCAGACTGATTATCAATAATCACAGGCTGGTGATCAATGACTGCAGCAACTTAGAATATCAGTGGTTTATTACACTGATCTGTGAGATAAAATTCCTGTTGTCGTCGATGGAGTCTGGTGACTTTGAGGAGATATAACAGCTGTTTGTGGGTGGGGGAGGTGTAGCTGAGGAGCCTATTTGTTTTGATCTGAGATACTGGAGCTCCAGTGCGACATCTAGTGTCTGTGAATGTTGTGGCGTTCATGCAGGCCGAGTCTGGGGCCAGATGTTGCTGCTGGATGCAGCTTTTAATGCAGGTGTTTGTCAAACAGCTCATGTTGTCGAGGTCATGTTGGTGAGCCCATGTGGAGCAGAGGTGGGGGAGAAGCTGAAGGAGTCAAGCTCACACAGGAGAGAATACGGAGACTCTGGGTCTCTGCCGGAGACAGTTCAGTGTCAGGAGGAATGGTTCCTTTGGCCGACTCCAGTTGTTCAGCTCAGTTCAGGAGGAAAGGCAGCAGGACATGAAGCCGAGAGCTACGAGCCAAGAGAGGAAGAGTCGACAAAGGACGTCCAGTTATAGTTTTGGGCCGAAGGGACGGTGACGACCAGGGGACACAAACACTAACTTCATTTTACAGATGTTCCTCTGCACAGATTTGGACGTGTCACATTTGTCACAGTGGACATAAATGTGTGAATTGTCCTGACAGGAATCATTACTGCAGTAATACACATCAGAGACAGCACTTGAACACCAAAGCACAGGAACACCAAGCAAACATCCCAACACATGAAACCATGCCAGTTACATCAGAGAGAGATTTTCTGACTCTTGTGAGACTTTGGAGAGAAACAGTCTCGGAGTCTCTGTCCCTTGGTTTTATGGCAGAGGTCTGGAACCAAGGACGGCTTTTGAAGTGGGACTCTTCATGGAGACGAATCGTCCACAAAGATGTTTGTGTGTGTTCTCAGATGTTGTGAAGACTGTTGGTTTGGATACAATGATCAGTCCTGGAGTCTGAGCTGCTCTGGTAGGCGATACTCTGTCAGACACAATAACAGACAAACATACATCTCCTCCTCCCTCTCCTCCTCCTCTGTCTCTCACAGAGTAGGAGTGTATGTGGACTGTCCTGCTGGCTCTCTGTCCTTCTTCAGAGTCTCCTCGGACAAACTGATCCACCTCCACACCTTCAACACCACCTTCACTGAACCTCTGTATCCCGGCTATGGGTTCTCGTTATGGTCCAGTTGTGGTTCCTCAGTGACTCTGTGTTCTCTGTAGGAGGCAGAGTCTCCTCTTGTCACAGAAACATTCTCACTGATGATCAGTTGAGTTTGTTGAGGATCACATTCATCTTTCAGCTTCATTGTTGCTCTACAGAAATCTGTGGGTGACATCACGAAGACGACGTCCAACAGTCAGTGATTGTAACGCGCAGTGTTCCTGCATTTGTCAGGACACATCAAAACCAGTCAAGCATACTTCACAATACTTAACACCATTTTGTTTTTGCGCTCTGCTTGTTCAGATTTTTTTAAATGTTTTAATCCCTTCATTAGTCCCACAGTGGGGAAATTTCCATTCAGGCTGCCACTACAAGGCGCCATGTACCCTGGCCGATTCGAACCCAAGTCTTGCTGAGAGCACTGAATCCTAACCACTGGACCACCACACAGGATTTTTTCTCATTTATCTTATGACAAGATCAGAAACATGCAGAGACTTGACACTTGCTTGAGTTCAAGTGAGTCCATCATATTTAACAACTAACCCTTTTTCTTGAAAATTATTGGAGTTCCAGATTCAGCAGAGAAATCTGTTGTTTTTTGTTCCAGTTAATTCTAAAACTGAGATAAGGCTGATAAAGATGAATGTGACATGCCTACCTTAATAATCACATGCTACTCTGAAGTACTTATTAGGAAGAAACTGATTACCCTGCATATTCACCATAAGGGAAGTAGAGTCACTTACTGAACACCATTTGGACACAGTGCAAAGTAGAAAGAGAACTCCAAACTCCAGCACTTCAGTTTTAAAATGAAACAATGACTGTGAGCACTGACTCAACTTTAATTTACAACCACCATCCTGTGATCCAAAATAGAAAGTGAAGCCCTTGTAATGTCCATCTACAAAGGGCTGCAACTGCTACACTGTTGTGTGTGTGAGCACTTTATCCACTTGATTGCTTCATTTAATGTGGCAAAGTATTACAAAACACAGTAGTGTCTCAATACCGACTGTCTGCAGTGTATATGTCAGCCTTATATCAGCAGACTAGCATTCTCATCTCCTCATCCACTTGTTGGCATTTTCTCCTATTTTTGTATATATATACACACACACACGTTTCTGTTGTTCAAGATACATTTTCTGTTGCAAAGAAAGAGGAAATGTTTTGCTTTTATCCTCTATGCTTATTATTTCGTCATCTTGTCCAATAGTAATGAACAAATGAGCAGGTAAATAAATAAATGAAGACATAAATACATACATACCATACATGCTTTATTAAATAAATAAATGATTCAATACACTAAATTATTACCTAATCCAGCCAGCCATAACTACCTGGACTCCAACTTTCTTAAAGCAATGAACTCAGTTCCACTGTTGCGCATGAAAAGTCTTTAAATATGTGTAGAAATGTCTCTATTTTACAATGTCCTGGTTTCTTTGTAGTTATTTTAAATCATTACTTTGTGTTATTACATAATGTTTTATATGTTACATTACACTTTGGATGCTCCATGTACTATATGCAGAATAAACCTTAGGATTACAGTGGAGAACCAGGATATGGTGCTTGGCTTGGGTTGGGAAAACCAAGTTATGTGAATAATGAGAATACTTGACATGATCTGACACACCCTTTCTCTTGAACTGACATGGCAGTGAAGCATTAATCCACCTCTACCTGTGCAGATCTGACGACCTGGCTGACTCAGGCTGGTACTATTCCAGACTTGTGCAACACAGCAGCCAGCAACATGGTTTTCCATAACAAGTTGTACTCACATGATTCATTAGTAAAAATCAAGAAAACACCTTTTCTCATATTGCCATGCCCATTCTACACTTACTTGTTCAAGTGGCACCGCGCACTTCTGACACACAGGGGGCGCCGATGCAAAGCAGGTGACGTCATTGCTACTGAGGACCACATTAGATAGAACAAAACGAAAAAGTCATAATCCAAAGTTCATTTTGACACTTTTAGTGCACATAATAAAATTACAGAAACAAGAATAACGCTTTTTAATCACCCCCCCTCACAGACTGAATGGTACAGTCCGGAAGTTTCCTGCTCTTGGTTGCTAGGAGGCGGAGGAGAACGCCTGGACGCTAGAAATAAAACGCAGGGAAAAGCTCTCCCTCCCACTCTGCCTCTCACTGAGCACCGTTACCGGCTCTACTCTGCTCATCTCTGTACCGAAGGATAATCCGGTGAAAGCATGTTTACATGTTCTTTGGCTTCTTTAACCGTTATGTCAGCTCGAGCTAGAGCAAATTAGAACAGCGAGTTATTGAACATAACTGTTTACGATGGCCGTCGATTGCTCTCAAGAGGCTATTTTGGACTTTCTGAATAAGAATGGGGGCAAAGTGAGAAACAGGGATTTATTGGAACAGTTTAAGGCCGTGTTCCCGGAGGAGCCCGAGGAGAAGGCGGCTGTCCGGAACGCGTTCAAAAACTACGTTGACAACGTTGCTTTTGTGAAAGCAGAGAGTGGAGTTAAATATGTCTGCCTGAAGAAAAAGTTCCGCGGGTCAGTGAAGCATGACTTGAGTGAAACAGACGGGACAGAACGGGAACAGGTAAACATTCATCCAGGTGCATGTCGGGAGCGAGCGGACTGCAACCAGGTGAGCGGTGATGACGCCACGCGGGCTCGTGCAGCAGAGCAACGCGCACCTGGCTCAAGTTACGGAAATGACAGCCAGGTGAGAGTTCCGCATCAGAGCTCATCTACAACCACTCTGAGGGACAAAGCCGACCACAGCAGTCCGTGTCATGACTTTGTTTGCATAGTAGAGGAAGTGGACAACAGCTCAGGTGAGATGGGGAACAGAGGAAGCCTTCGAAGAGAGAGGAGGGAGTCGGAGAAGGAGCAGGTTGACAGAGCGCCTAACATACCAGAGATTACAGTGATTGAAGCGTCGCCTCTCCCTGCAGAGGGATCTGTGTTCACCCTGCCTGGGCCTGCACAAACTGGTACTACAGGTCCCACATCTACTGCTGAACTCAGTCCCAGAGACAGGCAGGTTGAGACTCTTTCACCGGAAGGCCTGAAGGAGGCAGAGCAGATTAATGTGGTGACCAGGGGGCAAGACTCTAAAGGATCCCAGCACGGAGCCAGGCAGCTGCAGTCGGACGAAGGGGTGGATGAAGGCCAGCTGGATTCACATAGTTTATCTGGCAGCGAAGGAACCAGCTCCCCGAAAGGCAGCCGCAGACACTTCATCGAGGTCATGATGAACAGTTCCCCCCAGGTGAGGCGGAGCATGGTCCTACGCAGCTCAGTCTGCCTGTCCTCCAGGAGTGACAGTGACTCGCTTTCGCTGGTCTCCTCCAACCTGGATGACGACAGGGCCTCCGTCACTCTGGACCCGCTGGAACACGAGTGGATGATGTGCGCATCAGGTGGCGAATGGGGCAGCTTGACCCGCCTCCTCACCACAGACGCCAGCCTGGTCCTGCGGAAGGATTTCGTCACCGGCTTCACCTGCCTGCACTGGGCGGCCAAACACGACAAGCCCGAGCTCATCGCACTCATTATCAACTTTGCCAAACAGAACAATGTTCCCATCAGTGTTGATGTGCGATCAAACACTGGCTACACGCCGCTGCACATAGCTGCCATGCACAACCACATGGAGGTGGTGAAGCTCCTGGTGGGTGCCTACAATGCAGATGTAGAGATCAGAGACTACAGCGGGAGGAAGGCCTGCCAGTACCTCACTGACAATGTGAGCGTGGACATACGGGACATCATAGGAGCATACGAGCGATCTGAGTCTGAGAACGTCAACCACAAGGATGGAGGTCGCTGGAGGTTCTCCAAGGTTCTCCAGTCCAACCTGAAGCCCCTCAGGCTTCTCAACCCCAGCGACTGTGACTCTGTAGACGGGGAGGTTCGACCCAGAGAGAAGCCTGTCAGGAGGAAGTCTTCGTTCAGCAGAATAAAGCCCAGACTGGAGAGGCTCCGCAGGAGGACGTCGCAGATTGTCCACAGCACATCATTCCGTGACACAGACGAGCTGGAGGGGTCTGTTAACGGCTCCTTTAGGTCCAGACCCAAGACGCATTTCTTTGGGTGAGGTCAGTGCTTGCACAAGACAGGAAATGGCAAACAAGGTTGGCAGTTCATGACATGTTTTTATAGTTTTTTGACAACAATGGAACTCTGTGTTACAGAGGGATAAGATATATCAGGCTTTGGGTAAACACACTATACTTATTATGGGATATGTTATTGTTCTCTCCACAGATTTGCTGATAATGAAAAAATATAGAATATCACCATCAAATTACACAACTAAATTGATTAAATGCAATTAGGCCCTTTAGCACAGAACTCACAGGATATTAGAATAGAACATTTCCTCTTTTAATTACTTTTGTTTATGTTATGAATGTTTTTTTAGAAACAATGCCATAGGAATTTTACAGTGATGTACTGTATATATTGTATACTCACTATATATTTGACTCCATGATGGCAATGCACATCCACAAATACACATTGTGTTACATGTTATCAGTTTGAAAAGATAGCCAATATTAGATGTTAAAACATTATCTGTGATGTCACTGCAGGTCGGCCTGATTCTCTTTATCCATACACAGCTGACAGTAAAGCCTCTTGACCTTGGAGCTCTAATCTGGGCCATGCAGGCAGATTTCTGTGTCACAAGGTTGTAGTGTGAGGCCAGGTCAGATGCATTAAGAGAGAAGTTCTGGTCTTGGGTAATTTTGCTGAGAATTTTAATCTGGTGACTAATATACTAAGATTTGAGGGTAAAATAAAGCTACAGATCTCCCTTGAAAAAAGCCATCTGGAGAGGACTAAATACAAGAAACTGGATCATTTGGTTAAGTCTCTGGACAGTACTGAAGTTTACAAATGGTTTACTTAACATTCGCTTAGCAGAATGTACAATATTTTACAAGTTGTTTGAATGTGTTTCATGAGATGGTGAATTGGTACCAGACTGGAAAAAAAACATGATCAAACCTGCAAAACTGGAAAGTTTTAGAGCCTGGAAACACTCTGTTGTAAATATAGAAAGTTCTGAAATTTTACATTAAACAGGCTGTGACGTAGCAAGGATGTCAATCACTCGTGAACAAATTCATCTTATCCACAACATGCTGCTTCATTTCAAAACTTTACACTTTATCAATGGTACATTTCCATGATGTCACATACTGTATATCCAGTGATGCTTTGTGAGGCATTATGCAGAGAGTGGAAATTGCAGTGTGGATCATCTCTTTAAAATCTGTTTCCATATGAGAAACTCAAGACTCTCTCTGTTATTATGTAAGCCAGTCCCTTTGCTGCTTAACCACATGTTTGAACCTCGAATCCTTTTCAGTGTTTATACAGCGCTGTTCAACTCGCTACATATCTCGTCACAATTCTTTAAAAAACAGTTTTAAGGAATGCTCAAAACTCAAATATCAGAAATGATTTTATATAAGGCTACAATTTCCATTTTAACTTTCAGGTTAGAGTAATGTTTTTTCTTTCTATTTTAGTTGGACTCAGTTAGACAAGCCAGAGTGTATGGAAGCCCATTCCTGCCAGGTATTTAAATAGGTAGGTGAAAAGTTACAGCACAAGTACAAGAGCAGAGAGTACATTCTAATTACAGTATGAATCATTACATCATAAGCATGTCTCATAATTGAAATTAAAAAAAAGCTACTATCTCATAATTTTGATAGTTGAAGATAGGAGTTTACATTGTCATTATTTTGTGATACTCATGCAAATTTAGATTTTCATCATTCCTAACTTTTTATCTATTTCTGTATTTTTTTAAGTCGGCATTAGGCTTCCATACCTCGGCTTTCTTTTCACGTAAGCCTGTACTGAGTATCCAACAGAATCTGCCACATATCATTGTATTTAAGTTGCAAATGAACAAATTTAATGTGACATGTTACTTTTCTGTGGTTTACTGCACATTCTTTGTTGTTATTTCTATTCATTCTAATTTCCCATAGACTTTTCTTTCACTCAATGGCACCTTCAGTTTTTTTTTATTACATCTTTTGACCTTTTAACCTAACCTTTTTATTTGCACATTGCACTGTATTTAACCACATCAACTTTAGTTTTAAAGAGTTACTTGTTATGGAGGCCATTTTAACGGTTTAAATAAATAAAATTGACCATAATTGCACTTGTATAAAGGACTGTTTGTCTAATTTGAATCTTGGTACATTCAAATGTGATAATAAGGATGATTGTTTTATGCCACTTAAAATCAGTCGTAGGGTTTTTATAGGGGACTTCCAGTTGTCCTTGTTGTGGCTCAAGTGGGGTTTCCAGTGGTGGTTAAAGTAGTTCCATGAGGTCCCTAGCAAAATGAACATTTCAATGAAATATAATCCAACTTCTTTTCTAGTTTTCAGGTAGAAAATGAATAGTTTACTGCCCCTTACGTCAAGACTGAACTTTCCCACCCAAGAAAATGAATAGTTTCAGTTTTCACCACTATAATCTGTCTGCCCCATGTGGCCAAAAGTGGACAACCAACTTCTCTGCCATATGCAACAGTCGAGCATTGGTGAGGTGTAACACTAAAGCTGGCTGATATGGTCAGGCTCAGAGTCAGTGTTCCAGTTCATGGAAAAGGTGTTGGACATTGTCTGTGCAGGTCAGCAAGTTCTTCCAAAGCTAACTTGTGCTGGCTTTGACAAAGGTGATATTTTGCTCATATAAATAGTGTAGACAGTTTGACCATCTTTAATATGCATCTGAAAGATCCACTGTGTAGAGTCTGTGTGGTTTAGCTCACTGACAGGAACATGTTTAAGAATCCTGATATTAAAAGTGAAGTTTGATTATATGATGAAGATTCGATGTGGTGTTGAGTTTATCCACTAGATGGCACTATAGCAGAGGGATCATTCTGAACTTTCCCCTGCACGAGGTCTGAGAGCAGCAGAATCATCCTCTTTCCTCTTGGTGCCGTTGTGACTCAGAGGTGGATCAGACAGACTGGACTTTTTAACCTGCCCAGACACAAAAATGATAGAAATGTCTCCTCACAAATGTTCCCCTGTCAGACATGATGTATCGATCTGCTCTCAGGATTAGCCTCTGCACCAAATCCTATTTTCCTGCCTGTGGAGGCTGCCTTGGCATATCCACCTGCCCCAGCTCAATATGAAAAGAAAAGCACAGATTTGTCAGGCTTATTTCTCCGGATCAGGCTGATTTACAAGCCAGCCATGTTGCTTAACAGTGTAAAGGTCAAACTGTAGTATAACTGATGCCTGCTTTGAATTTTACTGCTTGAAGGGACTGGACAGGACAGTTCTCACCATTATTTATCTTTTGTAGAAAATAGATCCCTGTGAAAGTCTGTGGATTATATTTAGTAAGTTGTATTTCATACTGTACATACAGTACAATATGTGGTGGATAATATAATGGGGAAAGTGTTTTGATTAAAATAATTAATAAATCTCTCTCAAAGCTGACACCTCAGGTAGTGTCACTATAGATAGCCACATAGATGAACATAGCAAGTTCACATTTAAAGCAAACACACACCCACAGCTCTATTTAGACTTCTCTAGTACACAATGGGCCTCATGCAAGAACATTCCTATTATTACATTTTCTTTACTTGTTCAATTACAAGCTTTTGTCCCCATTTCCATCTAATCACTGCAATTCACCATCCTGCTCTTCCAATCTTTGTTACAAAGAACGACAGCTATGATCTATTCAAGTTACAGGATGACCCACATCTGTGTGAGACACAGGTGATGATGGCGAGGTACAGGTGATGAAGAGCTGCTCTCATTCCTAAGTAAACGGCTGCTCTTCATGCTGATATTTAGCTGATGTTTTAATAAGCCTAAACCTCATGATTATGAAATATAATAAAACATGACCAAAAACGACACAACAGTCAGGTGCTTGGACTCTCAAAGGTAATTTGTTTATTATAATGTTCTTGCCATAAGTGAAACATCTTTTCTCAATCTGTTGATATGATGACTGTAAACTGTCAAATGTAATCATTTGACTATAAATCAGTACACACTGGAAAAAGGCATCAGTCAGAGTGATCATGGTGAAGCTATATATAATCAGTCAATAGGACATTTGATTGGAATACAGTTTCCAACTAAAATGTATACAGTGTATTTTACAGGGAAGAGGTGACATAATAACAGACCACAGGATATTAATACAATAGATAAAGCTACAGTTTCATATGTTTACTCTTTTTATCTGAACAGAAAATAAGACAGCACCGTCACCCTGGACAACATGATCAATGACACTCACATGAGGAAACACCTAACAAGGCAGCATGGGTTGATTGAGCACATTAACAGTGATAACATGTGCGTCCCTCAGAGATTCAAACACTGCCTCCCAAACAGCACAAAGGCTGGGCTGGTTTTAACAACAACAGGAGTAGGAAACAGTGTGTTTGTTGGAGACTATTTTCAGTGCAGATTAACACACTTTTGGTGCTATAGTAAGCAGCACAGTGTCTGTGAATTTAATCAATAATGGCTTTGTTCTTTTCATGGAAGTAATGACAAGCAAAAATTACACATTTACCGCTCTTATCCTGAAATGTCGCAATCAAAAAAAGAAATGTAATTACATCATCTAATAATATGCTACAATTTTGTTTACACGTGTGCTTTTAGCAGCCATTTTGGATTGTCAACTAAAGCCATTCGTATGTGGGAGCTCTTTGATTTATAATATAATTTCTACTTGATATTGCTGATAAATGCTGATTCATAATATGAATATTAAAATGAATTTTCGTCAAGGCTAAAGTAAATTTTGTGTTATGGGAAAACTACCCAAAAACTATGGCTCTATTGATCTGGCACAGTCAGTTTTGATTTTTTTAAATAAACAATTTAAAATATATTGAAAACTTAAATCTCCCATTAAATTCATATTTTTTCATTCGACCAGTGGTTCAAATGGAGAAAATCAAGACTCAACATAGAATCCTGGATCTATAGAATGTACATACTCACATCACATTATATCACAAATATGTATATATAAAATAAATTGAGACTGTGCCAGAATAATAAAAAAAATCAATATGGAGGCTTTTTTGTCGGCTTAATAAGGCACTGCTGTGCTAAGGCATTTAGGTGATCAGATTGCCTGCGGTCATTAAAACAAAGCAGCTCTACTAAAAAAGCTTAGCATGACATACTTATACTTTAGTACCTGTAAACACAACAAGAGGATTTGGCAAAACGAACAACTTCATATTTGACTCAGTAGCTGATTTGTTTGCCAAAAACAAAACATATATTTATGAGTAACAGGAGTTAAATGTGCACTGGGCAGAAACAGAACCATGTACTCTAATAAAGAAATGTAAATGAACAACATATGAGGCAGTAGCTCCCAGTTTGCATTGTGCATACGGGGTTACACGGCATTCTCCCCTCTGATTAAGAAAATAAAGAAAACACAACCAGATCATCAGGTTGATCAAGAGAACCTTGTTTCCCATGGCTATTTCTTCATTTAGGTACTTACAAGCCATAAAATATGAGCCATAGAAGATATAAGTGCTCTTACTATATTAATGAATGGCATATCCTTTTTACAATTTCGTGGCCCACTTTGACTCAACAGGATGAATATCATGGTGACCATTATCACCAAACATAATGACTGCCACAGAATTTGATGTTATTAGGGAGTTACAGATTAAAACTGATAGATATTGAAGTGTAGCTCCAAATACCACGGAGGCTGTGGAGCGACCTCTGTGCCAGGGTCACAGCAGGGGGCATCAGGCCTCCTGAAGGCCCACTAGCTCACAGCTCTTCTTCCACAACTTGGCTTGAAGCTCGGCGTCATAGGAAACGTTGGAGGACTGCCTCTTCTCGCCGTTGTACAGGTAACAGGCCCCCACCCCCTCCATCTCAGAAGCAACTGCGGCATAGATGATGATGGACGCTCCCTCTGCTGGACTCTGTGACAAGATCATGCATGAAGAATAGAACAGTCAACAGGTTGTGTTTAAGAATTCTGAGGTGCTTTTTTTTTACTTTAATAAAGCATTTCATCCATTCACACACTGATGACACGTAAGGTGCCACCTGCTCATCAGGAGCCATAACCACTGACACGCACACTCTAATATCTCCCCATGGTACAGCTTTTTCTTTGCTTGTTCAAGCGTGGCAAGTCAGATTCACAAACGTGTCATAAATCGCTCAAGCAGCTGAATACCACCTGCTCATGAGGAGAAGCATTCATTTGCATACAAATGCCATCAAATTACTATATAATGCAACCTGTTCTGTTCTGTTAACACAAATGTAACCAAATAGTTAACAGAACTTCACAGTGTGAGCTCCTGCTGTTGGGCTTCAAAAAGACCACAACTTTAGCTGTGTCAGCACTTGTATTAGTGAATCTGAAAAAAGAGAACGTAGTGACATCACAGAGGTGTGCTATGACAGAAATGTGGTTTGACATGAAGATGGCTGAACAACATCTTGCTAGTTAAAGGAGCGGGAGGTGCTAAGGGGGGCGTGGCTTCAGAAGATGGATGACAGAATACATTCAGGTGATGCTGGAGCCACAGCAATATTTTCATTTTTGTTTTTTGTTTAATTCATATAGAGGTCATTGTTTGTGGGTAGAGATGCAATTTTGTTATTTGTACACTAGGTGGAGCACTAGAGTAGAGGCGCAGGTGATTTAGGTCAGGTGCGGGTGATGGGCTGCAGGTGTGTGAACCGGGACAAGCAACAGTTTTTCGACCGTGTGTGTGGCAGCATGGAAGATGGTACTGTGTCTCTGAATTTAACCCTGTTGGATGGAAACTTGCCTGAGTGGAATCAATGGACTTGTAACGTGTGAAGGTGAGCACTGGAGAAAATAAATGGGTCACCGCACTCAAACTAAATCACCGTATTGGACATTGGTTTTGGACTTGTTTTAAGTGGCCCTAAATATACGCGTTTTTATTTGAAAGACTCGACATTTAAGTTGAAAAACTTGCTTGAAGGAACTCGCTGGGATCGCCGTTCAAGGAAACAGCTGATCAATCGGACGTCATCGCTGGATTTTGGTGTTTGGAGACGGACAATTTTGGACAATCGGGACAGCGCCTGCAAGGCTATGGACAAGGACAACAAACTGAACAGAGGCAACGGACCATCACCGGGACACTCTTCGTTGCCGACCAACACGTGACTGGACCGGAGGTATGTGTAGCGCTACCATGGCCATTTAAAACTTGTGTGAAAACATTATGACTGAAATCCAATGCATTGGTACTGGTTATTAAATAACATGTGGGGTTTTCTGTTTGTGTACGGTATTTGAGTGTTTCTGGTTGTGTTTAATTATGGATTCTGACAAAGGGGTGAATCAAGGTGATGATGATGATAACACGTCATATACGCAGCCCAGTGGGCGCGCGGGCTGCGGTGAAACTGAAACGCAATCGGTCAATAAACGTCCCATCAAATTAATACAAAAAGCACTGATTGATAAATTGGAAACGTTGCAAAAAACAATACAACGCTAACTAACTAAAGCATCTAATTTGAAAGGGACAATTCAAGAATTAATGTTTACTCCTGGGTGTAAATGAATTTACTGACTGTGTGAAAAGGTGGTTGTTAAACCTGGACATTCCCAAACCTGCTGAAAATGATGACAGTGAGTTTTGTGATGAAAATGAAGTGAAACCGAGTGACAGCATTTCCAACGGAAAAAGTCGGAAAAGTCAAACCAGCTCAAGCTCTGGTAAATCCTCTTGTGCATCAGCGCCCTCAGGCGGAGGCAGAGAGAGCTGCACTTGAAGTAACTGAAATTTACTTACCCTGTCTATTTGAGTCTTTTTGTTGAAAGGTGCTACATAAATAAACCCTTACATACTTATCAGACAGGCCTTGTTACAAGTCATCATCACAAATCACATGATAGAAGAGATTAGACCCAAGTGATATAATTAATTGATTTCTGCCTGTGTTAACACAAGACAAGCCGTGCTATTAAAAATGTACCCTGAACAGTATCTTGGCCACTGGTTTCTTCAGTGCCTGTGCAAGGGTCCACAGGTTGTCATACAGCGCCGTGTCCACCATGCCGGGGTCCACAGCGCTGACGGTCACTGGGAAGCCGCCTGCTGTCAGCTGCTCCTGCAGGTAGTAGGTGAAGAGGACCAGAGCCAGTTTGCTTTGGGAGTAGGCAAAATGGGAACTGTACTGTGCCCTGGAGAGAGGGAGGGGACAAGTATGTGCACATGAACTTTTAAGTCATATGAAACAGCACAAACTCTCAGTGTGACATACCACTGTGTCAGCCTCAATCTGAGCCATGACAGCTGATGATCGTTGAGAGATGTGGGCTGACTATGTTGGCTTGAATGCATGCAGTGTGTAGTATTTAGTAAGGGTTATCATGAGACAGAAATTAAATTCTCCGCATGCACAACAGACACATTTTACTGCTACATCTGATTTTAAAATAAGAACTATGATAATAACAACATTCATTTTCATCTATCTCTTGAGTTCCAAAGCTAAAGCAGCCAGTCCCGTCACACAAACAGCAGAGCAAACATCCACTCATTTCCTGAGATGAGACCATGTCATCCATCAGATCGAACGCTGTGTGAAACATAAAAAAAAAAAAAAAAACAGTGCGCAATGATTTGTAAATCCTTTTTCATCTATATTGAACTGAACACAATACAAAGACCAGATATTTAATGCTCAAACTGAATGAAATCTTATTGTTAGTTGTTGTTGATTATTTCTACTCTAATTTTGATGCCTGCAACATTTTCCAAATTGGGCCTGTTTACCAATCTGTTACATCTACTTTTCTTTTAAAAAAAACACACTGTAGCATTTGGGAAGTGAATACACCAACTGTTTTGAAAGTGAAAATCAGACACATGCCGTCTCGGAAAAAAATCATCCATGTCATGGTTACTTCTTGGCTCGACTTCTGCTATTCACTATTATCAGGCTGCCCCAATAACTCTCTAAAGTCTCTCCAGCTGATCCAGAATGCTGCTGCATGTGTAGTGACAAGAACAAGGAAAAGAGATTCTATTTCTCCCATATTATTTTATTTAATATTATTTAGAATTCCCCCAGTGAGGGATGAATAAAGGAATATCTTATCTTATCTTTTTGGCATCTTTGCACTGGCTCCATCTCAAATCTAAGAATTGAATTTAAAAGCTAACCTATAAAGCTCTTAATGGTCAAGCACCATCATCACCCTATCTTTCCAATAGAGCACTACGCTCCCAGAATGCAGGATTTCTATTGGTTCCCAGAGTCTCCAAAAGTAGATTTGGAGCCAGAGCCAGTTATCAAGCTCCTCTCCTGTGGAATCAGATCCCAGTCTGGGTTCGGGAGGCAGACACCCTTTGCACATTTAAGAGTAGGCTTAAAACCTTCCTCTTTGACAAAGCTTATAGTTAGGGTTGGTCCAGGTGAGCCCTGAGCCATCCCTTAGTTATGCTGCTTTAGGCCAGCTTTAGGAAGCTGTTCCTCGCTGTCGCCAAATTCTTGCTCATGATTAGAATTGTTGGGACCATACCTGTTATAAATATTATAATGGTCTAAGATACAATACGGTCTAGACTTGCTCTGTATGAATAGTACCATGAGATGACTTCTGTTTTAATTAGGCATTATATAAATAAAATGGAACTGAACTGAACTGCATTGAAATTCTTCCCATTCCTCCTATTTGACTTCAGTTGTTCACCAGTGTGGAGTCTGGTGTTTGTAGCACAGGTTGCATGTTCTAAATTTAGGACTCTAAAATCAAGCTGAACTAACCCGGAGAGTGTCAGGAGGTAGAGCGGTTGGCCACTGTGGTCTGTGTCCTTGGGCAAGACACACAAGACCCAAATTGCTCCAAATTGCTGTGAAAGTATGCGGATGAGTAATGGTGGTGCAAGTCTAATTTCAGTCAGCCACCATGTGTGAATTGGTGAAGCACTTCGAGTGGTTTATCAGACTAGAAAAGCGCAATATGAATAGATATAAATGCAGTCCATTTGCATCACGCTAGGCATATTTTCTTGATTTGACACTGCTCCTTCAGAGCAGCAGAAACCTACACGCAACTGTTTCCACAGTCTCAAGTAGTAAACTCACAGCATCTGTTTCTTCATTTTGCCAAAGAAATTTAAGCTTTAATATTTGGAGCAAATGTGCAGCAGTAACACAAAAAATGTAAATTTGTCGATAAAGCTTTGCACTTGCCATTTGAACCGTTCAAATAGAACTGAACGTTTTTGATACCATCTAGTGACCTAAAGAACAACAGTTTTAGGATGTTCATCGTTCCTCTTACTTCATGTTTAAGTCCTCCATGTTCACATATCCAGCATAGTGTGTAGCAGAGGACATGTTGACGATCCTGGAGGAGCAGCCATGTCTCCCTGACCTCTTCAGCACGTCCAGCAGCAGGTTGGTCAGCAGGAAGTGGCCAAGGTAGTTGAGTGCAAAGTGGAACTCAAAGCCATCTTCTGTCTGTCTCTCGGGAACCAGCATGGTTCCAGCTAGAGATAGAGATATGTGCTTTAAGTGTACAATGCTTCCTGAGACTTCCTGAAAATGTGAGAGATAATGTACATAGAGATAATGGCAGCCTACCATTGTTAACCAGAACATGCAGGGGGAGACCTCTGGCTTTGAACGTCTGAGCAAACTGTCGCACTGATTTCAGTGAGGTCAGGTCCACGAAGACAAACTCAGCTATGAAGAGAAAAAACAATGTTAGCACAGATTCCAGAGAGTTCCGACAGAGTGGTTCTGTAAAAAGATACACATGGAAATGATTTGATGAGTCAGTCTGACCAGTTCATAAAGATAGGAAATTAATCCATAATATAACCAAGATGTGTTTAAAGAACAGTCATCAGATTCTAGCAATACTAGGTACTTGATTTTTATTTTTTATATTTTTATTTATATTTTTTATTGATGTATTTATAACTTAGGATGACAGGAGCGGAGGGCTCGTCCTTCCAATGTATAACCCCTTCCACTAATTTAGCTTATTGTTGGTCGTGCTCATGTACAACTTTGCTGCATTTCTTCCTGACATTAACACAACAGATCGGTCATACTGCAACTTTACAATTTATAGCCACTATAAGGGAAATTTCCTCCTAATTGAGGAAGAAAGTCGCTAATTATCTCAAGATAGAAACTGGGCGTGATGAATCAGATCTCTTTAATACATGCAGCATGGAGAGAAGACCCTCAGTGTTCTCTGCTGTCTTCCACAATGTCCTGGCTTATATACTGTCAGGTAACAAGAGGACAGTAACAAAACATACATCATTGTTAAAACATCCAATCTCTAAACCAATGACCACTGGCTGTTCTGTGAATACCCATCCTTTCCCAGGGGCTGTGACCATTTGGTGTTTGTTATTCATCTAAACACTGACCCCCCCAGACCTAATTTACTCATACGGCTTTCTAACCTGTTCTGACCCTAACACCTCAGGAACGTCTCTCATCTCACACAGCTGCATTCCCCCATACCACATAAACACATGTTCCAGAAGCTGAATGACGCAATTCGATTTTATTTTTAATTTGTTAACATAAAGGCTGGTTGTCCTCGAGGTCTCAGCTGATTAAATGGAAATTTTTCCTCACCACTGTCACCAAGTGCTTGCTCATGATGACAATTGTTGGGTCTTAGTACATTCTATTCTAAAAAGCCTCCTGGGATAACTGCTCTTATGATTTGGTTCTGCTGATGTGTTTGGCATGAAGGCTTGAAGTCAAATGATCCAAATCAATGATTCTACAATTTAATTTAGCAGATGATTTTATCTAAAGTGACATTTGAGAGTTATTATGCACCATTGGAACAGCCCAAGGACACTTCGACACATAGACTGCAGGAGCCAGGGATCAAACCACCAACCCTCTAATTAATGCACAACCACTCTACCTCCTGAGCTACAGCCGCCCAAAACAACAATTTCAATCTACAGTTCTACTGTTTTATTTGGCAGCTCTTATTCAAAGTGACGTACATTCATTCACCGATGGAACAGCCATCAGGGGTCACCTTGGGTTCAGTATCTTGCCCAAGGACACTTCAACACATAGTCTCTAGACTCATAGACTCTACCTCGTGAGCTGCAGCCACCTATAATATATCTGACGTAGACGACCAAACTGAACTTGACAGCAGGAGAAAGTTAAACGGCTCTAAAGAGCTAAGAGAATTCTCAGTAGTCTGTCAATATAAATGACAACTTTAACAATACACTTTTTATCCATTGTATGTACAATAACTATACAAACACAGCTTTAAAGATAGTCAAGGGAAACTTTAAGGGTTAAACTGCGACTGGAAAAGAGCATTAGTTGTAAGCAGAGTTGTAAGTCTGCACTGAATGTGGCATTTGAGATTAAAGTTCTGCACAGCTTTGAAGCTAGAATGTGCTCCCTTGAAACCTTGGTACAATCCTATTTCTTAGCAACTGCAGGCATGTTATTCATGACTCACCTGCCACTGCTTGTGGCTTTTCTGAACTAACTAATGGCTCAAGCACCTATTTCAACCAATTAAACTCCCTCATTGCAGCATATTCTGCATCACACTAATTGAGATGCCTCACAAGAGAGGGTCAATGTAGGGTTTTGAAGCAAGGTCATGCTACAGAAAGCCTGTAAAGAAGCACATGAAGAAGCCTACTTAGAATCAGAACATCACAGGTATAATGCATTTCTCACACACAGACTGAAACAGCTCTCTGTGTGGAGATGGTATGACTGACTGTCACTCCCTCCTGTGTTTAGGATTCACTCTACTGGAAGATTTTTCACCTTTTAGCACACTTGCCTCTACATCACTTCAGTCAGGTTAAAAACAAGTGGCTGCCTCCATGAGTCTCATTTGAAGCTGCTTTCATCAGTCATTGCTCTTGTCTTGGAGGACACATATTTTTCATCCTGATGCTGTTATCAAGTGCCCCATAAATTAGATATCTTACATATTGTCAAAATTATTTTAACTTACTTATAACTGCAGTAAATGTATATACATAAGATTGTGATAACTTTTGGTGACCAGCCATAACTGTTACCACAAGTGCTGATTATACAACTTAGGCACATAATGTTTATTTTCATTTCACTTCCCAAGTCAGTTGCTTGAAGGACAACATCATTAAGTAACCTGACTGAGAGATGGTGGAACGGGACCATAAGCAGGAAATAACTCGTGTCCTAGTGAGGTCTGCTGTGGTCACGTCTTCCTTTACTTTTCTGATAAAACCACTGAAATATTTATATAGAACATGCTAAAATATAATCTAAATCTAAACCTCTATAAACAGTACTACAAGTTGAAATGAGTCAGTAATCTGACTCAGCAACGTCAGTAACACAGCAATATCCAGCTAAAACCTGCTAACATTAGAAAACATGAGCCACTATGAGCTACTTATCATACCAGACCAAGTACAATTCTGAGTGTGTGACTGTGTTTGATCACTTAAGACTATATTCCTTCCTTCAAAGAAATCAAATTAAGGAGTCACATTAAGGATCTGAATTTGTTCTCCACCACTGTCTGTAACTATTTGGCTCTATTATATATATCATATAAGCTATTCTACGTACTATGATAAATGCACCTCATAGTTGATTGAAAGTATCTATGCAGTTTCTACACCCTTTAACCTACACACAGAGTGAAGCTGCACAATGCCAATCTTAAGCTAAAACCATCTGGAATACACATGTGATGTGCATGCACACACATAGAGTGTTCTTTAAAGGTCACTGAAAAACTGGCACATGTCTAGGTGTCTGAACAATTTACACAGTTTGTCTTGTGCCATGGCTGATCATTTCAGATAAGATGCTATATATCATATTATATATTTATTTATTCATCCTACTGAAGAGGGTGTGCAGCCAAAATATTTCTTCCATATAAAACTTTCCTTGAAAAATATAAAAGCATTGTTTAGCTTTATATCAAATTGGAGTTGGAAACAAATTCAAGAGCGAGAGGATTTAAAAAAACAATGACTGAGACTACGAATGCCTTTATATTAATGATGTCTTCACTTAAATACATATAAATAAAAATAGAACATTCTATATTTGCACTTTATCTGTAAATGCTGTAGGGCCAACTTTGGTTTGAAGGTTCCACTCTGAGAATAACTGTCCTCACATTTTATACCCGATGTGACCAAAGACAGAGAGACAGACAGAGAGAGAGATGGAAACAGACAGATGATTACCTTTCCCCTTGCCGCCTTCTTCTTGAATCTTCTTGACAGCTGCTTTGCCTTCTTCTCGCTCGTTCCCAGCTGGAAATGATGGAGATCAGAGAGGCTTGGTGGGCAGGTGCCCAGCAGATATCCATTTCAATTCAACTGCCTACACTGACTCAACAAGACTCGTTAAAGCTCATATCATCTCTTTTTACAGCAGTATTAATTATTCATATATCATCAAAGTTATTACCTATAATACAGTGAGATCCAACAGTCTGACACCACACAGAAAATCTCTGATATTTTCATGTAAATCTGGAAATAATCAGAAAGTTTGAGGACTGAAGGTTTGAAGAAATTATGATGAGTAAAATGAAGAAGAAGCATTTAAGATTCTGTACTATTTCTACATCAGCAATCAAACTAAGCTTGATGTACTGTCACCTCTGGTCTGTATGATAAAGCTTCCCCACTGTCACAATGCTAATGAGTAAGCAATGATCGGCTGGAAACCTGAGGCACAGACATATTTATAACAGGCGAATCCTGACTGCAAGTTGAGTTACCTTGCCTTTTCAATGTCTTACAGTGTTGATCAAGTCTCTGATGAGTAGATCAAATCCACCTGAATGTCATCAGAATGCCTGCTTCAATGGAAAGGACAAATCTGAGATTGTACAAGGAATTACATTTGTCATTGCCAGAAATTTGGTTAGCAATTTCGATTTTTGACCTAGAAAAAGTGGAGAAATTCAACTATTTCTTCTTCATTTTACATGTGTTTTTCAGTGTTTCTGAACTCTCAAAATGTCTGATTATTTCCAAGTTTACGAGAAAATGTCAGATATTTTCAATGTGGTCTCGGACTTTTGGACCCCACTGTATATGCTGTAAAACATCAATCTAAGCTTCACTTTGACTACTGAACAAAACAATGCATGAACTAGAATGGTAGAAGAGGTCATCACAATGCATCCTACTACTAGGGATAGTTCCTGTTGTTTGATTAAAATGTAAGATTATTACCTCAGCCAATGAGTTCAGTGCTATTTAGTGTGATGGGGTATAAGGTGCAAAGCTACTGGTGGATCTCTCACGAACTCCGACATCTTATAATACAATATGCACCAATTCAAACATAAATGATTAAACCTTTGATACATTGTAATTACAAAACATTGGGTGAGTCCAGGATATAAATCACCAATTTAAATGCTCAATTTAGATGCTCAAGCAGTAACTCAAGCAGTAGTGGAATAAGCAACCAATCAGGAACATGCACATTGATAACTTAAATTTTCAAAGGAGCTATGAAAAGAAATATTGGGCCCCTATGTTGTTACAAGAGTCTTAAAATAAAACATGGTGGGCTTGTTTTATTTACATCACAACGATAAGATGAGGGGAAACACTGCAATTTAAAGCTGCACTGCAAAGAGACATATCAACTTGTGTTATGTATTTATTCTGGCAAAAGGCATATGATTGGACAGTAGCCTACCTATGATAACATGCATGCCCAGGCTTGCCAGGTGTCTTGCTGTCTCAAAACCCATTCCTCTGGTACCCCCAGTCACAATGGCAACCCTTCCATTTTGCTTGGGTAAGACTGTGTAGGAGGAGAGAGGGGACCAAATGAGAACATTATGCAAGCCTTCACTTTCACTTTTTCTGGAATCAGTGTCATGTTTTTTTTTCCTGTGTGAATTAAATGTAGGGACATCACAGTCAGGTCACTAAGTCCTACTGATCCAGATCCTGATGTTGCAGGGAGGAAGGACTTGTCTTGAAGTCTTGTTTTCTTTCTAGCAGTTCATGTATCAGACAATAAGCAGTTAATAAAACTGAGTTTAGACATCAAAAAGTCAGGGATGTGTTGCAAACAAAATCTTTACTTTCATGAAACTATTTTACATGATAATGAATATGTGCCAGTGTTCTGCAGAGAGAGACATTTTAAAAGCTTGGCCATTGTTAATTCTGATGTCCATACACAGTAGGTATTTACAAAGTACATTTCAAACAAAACTAAGAAAGTAGAATCATTGAAAAATTGACAGTGCACAAGAAAAGGCCAAAAAGACAAAAACACAGCTGAGTAGATGTTAGTAGGAGGCAACACACACTTTTACGATTCTATAATTACAACAAGTCTTTTAGTTTTTGATTACAGATTGGGCGGATCCCATATGAAGATAGTATGACTGATTCTGCTGTTATGCATATTTCAATGAACTAAATTTTCCATACAGATTTTGACAGAACACCCCCCCCCCCAAAAAAAAAATCCCCTACTGTGATTAAGTAAAAATTTGACGCATATCAGTTCAATGATTTCCTCTCATTTGTGCAATAACTAAATTTTAAAAACTAAACTAAAACAGGGTTTAATACCCGCCTTCCATCTTAATTTCCTTTTTCTCTCTGTGAGATGAGAAGATTGATTTCAATCTGATTTTTGTACGTGAAGTACAGAGTCTTGATGTGGTTGGTCTGGCTTGGCATTGAGATTGGAAGCAGGGGAACACAGGTAGCCTGGCTCTGGACAAACAGTCCACCAACACTTCTAAAGCTCACTAATTAACACATTGTGTCTTATTTCTTTTTATACATGAAGAGAAATGTAAGAAGACTAACAGTTTATGGTGATGCTAGCAGCTCTGTGAGGCTTTTGCACAGCAGTGATTTAATCTAAATGCAATCATCAACATGCTCACAATAACTAACATGCTTCAATAATATTTAATAATAATTTCTATCCAATTTAGTCTGTTAGCATAATATTATTTCATAAATAGCACTGAACAAAAAGTACAGGTGAGGCTGAGGGGAGTGTCACTAGGTACATATAAATAGTCATTAGCATTCATCCTCTGGGCACCATAAATGTACCAAATTCATGGCAATTCATTCGAACCAATCAAACACTGCTGCCATAGTTAAAAACAGCAATGCATGGATTTATGGGGAATAATGTGTTGGAGCCATCTCAGCAGTTGATTTTTGCATTTGTATTTACAGATTAAAGAAATGTGAACGAACTAGTAGGCATTTCAGATTTCTGTGCTAGTTACTCGGCGAACCCTACGCTGGCTTTAGCACTACACTTAAAGAACAGCCATGAGATTGATGACAATCTTCTCATCTCACTCTGATAAAGACTGCAAATAAGCATTCCCCCCCCCCCCCCCCAAAAAAAATACACTTCTTTAAAATTAGTTGGAGACACATTAAAGGCCAAACACTTTTCACACTTTTCAAAGAACGGTTATTATAATCCATTACGTTTTCATGATACTGACTGATGAAGGTCTGGCATGTAGGCCACACAATATGCAGGGAATAAAATCATCACATTTTTGGACTTTGTACAATTTTAAGTGCGCAGTCATTCAAGTGGCTGACCCAGACAAGAATTTCCTTCCCAAACATTGTCCAAATCATCATCACAGGGTTCAGGCTCATAGTAGCTTCGTGAGTTCTCATACAAGAAGACCTGCTGGTCTACTAAAGCTGGAGCTAAACGATTTCTTTTCCCACACAGAACAGCCCCAGAAGACCTGAACAGCCTGTGACAAGGTACACTCATGGCCGGTACACACCAATACTTCTGGAGCACCTTAGGGAGTGTGGGGAACAAGGGTGCATGACTGGACCACCACAATAAAGGGTCATCATTCAGACCTAAGACTCTTTGTGATTTGTAGTTGCTTAGCTCTTCCACCACTTGTGCATGCAGCTCCTCCTGGCTCTGGTCTGCATCAGACTGGCAAAATATGGCAGCCAAAGGATTGTCTTGGGTTACGCTGCTGGCTGAAGATGTTCGTTGAGGGGTCTGCTTTTTGCTAGGTGGCTCGTCAGATACCATGGAGAAATCATCTAGGCATGGTCTTTCTGCAATCTGCTTCTCAAGGATTGCTTTTGCCTCCTCGATGATGTTATTCTCAACTTTGGAGCGTTCCTGAGTGGACAGGAACGGCAGCTTTTTGTACCGAGGATCCAGGAATGTCGCAATGTTGAGGAATGTTGAAATTTCTTGCGATAGTTGTGAATTCTGTGAATAGGTGCTTGACAGAACCTGTGAGATAACCTCTTTGGTCATGCTGATCTCTTTGAGGTCCCCTTCCTTGACCTTGAGGGTGTTGTTCAACAGCATATGAAGCACGGGCCTAACCATGCTTATGGTTGGGTACCTGCAAGAGGTTATCATGTCTGCCACAACTTTAAACGGCTGAAGGACTTCAGTCAAACCTTCCAACAAGGCCCAGTCAGGACCATCAAAGCTGAAATGATGGCTGCTGGAACTCTCTATAAGTGTTGCAGTTACAGCAGCCTGTTGCTCTTTCAGTCTTTGTAACATTGCCAATGTGGCCAGCCAAGACTTACCCCTGTCTGTGATGAGAGTACACTGAGCGAGGCCATGCTGCTTCTGTTTTTCCCTGAGCAGATAGAGTGCTGGTTCTCGGAAATGATCAACAAGTTTGCGGCAACATCCCAAAAAGCTGTCGACTCGAGGCAGCTGGAAGGCTTCATCCATTGCACGATTGACAGTATGTCCAAGGCAAGGCATTTCCACTGATAGCTCCAGGAGCGAGCATGCTTTGACAATGTCCACTGAACCATTTGTGGTGGCACCACTGACTTTATGAGTTATACCCCATTCAACAAAGGCTTCATACATTGCTCTGGTGATGTTTTCGGCTGTGTTGTCCTCCTGAACTTCAAATGTTTTAAGGCACTTGTTGGTCATAGAGAAGCCAGTTGTACTGTTATAATTAACTGAATGCATAGATAGTGAAATGTACGTTCTATTCTGGGTTTGGCTTTGCCATAGGTCTGTAGTTACACCACAGTTCACAACTCCAGCAAGCTCACTGAAGACCATGTCTCGAGTACGACAATACATCTGAGGAAGCATTTTAATTACCAGGTCACTTTTGCTTGGTGGAGAGTACCCCGGATCAATGGTAATCATTAAGGTCTTGAAAGTAGGCTCTTCAACTACAGATACAGGGTACAACCCCTCACAGATGAAGTTAATGACAGCAGCATTCAGATCATTGTGTCGTCTGTTTTCATAGTCTAAGCTCTGCCTTAAGTTTGTGTCCTGGGATTGTTGCTGAACATGTAGACCTGAAGGTTCAGTCTTTATCCTGGAGAATGCTGTGGCGAACGCCTCGCGCATCTGATCCGTGTTGCTCTTCACAAACTCACTGAACTCTACAGGGTGATTCTTTTCGAGGTGGTAGGAGAGGTTGGAGGTGTTTCCGGAGTAAGCAATTTGACTCATACATACGCGACAGTATATCCGTTTCCAATGCAATATGCAGCCATCTGCATCTGTGTCAAAGCCAAAGTATTTCCAGACTTTGCTTTTTGCCCGTGGGTGTGCAACGAGATTGAGGCCAGAGCATGAAGGTCCTGAACTTTTACCCTCCATTGGTTCCTTCAGTAAGCAATCCACTTAGATGCCTTCACTTATTGAGTACCTAACAAGAATAGTGAAATAAATATTTGAGGATGTTGATAGAAAGAGCTACTTCAGAAGCTACACAGATATTCCATTGTAAAATCTTTCAGCTATGTTTACATACACACAAGAAACCTGATTACTGTGGGAAATCAGATTAAATGGAGAGTTTGGGTTTTCGGAAGCTGGGTTGTATAAGGTACTTATCCATAGTTAGCGTAGTTTCCCATTGGACAGGGTGTCTGATTGAAAGGTAGAGCTGCAAAAATATTCTATATATAGCATTAAACTGATACTGATATTTTTGAAGTGGGCCTTTTATTAGGTGGCTAAAATAATTTTTGCTGCTGCCCCCATCCACACTTTTCCTATCTCATACAACCTCACTTAAAAAAACTCAAACTATCACGTTGAGGCAGAAAATCTTAGAATACTTTAATCTATGATGCTCTCTGATCTGATCTCAAAAAAACTCCATTCACATACAGATGGACATTTACTCAGATTTCTCCCATACCCTCTTTCACATTTTTCAACCAAGACTGAAAAAACACAAACAGATGGATGGCCAACAACGTTTCATCTGCCAATCCATTAATATTTTAATCTTAACTATTATTTTCTATATTACTTGTCAGAATGCAATATCACTCTAAGGAAGAAAAAAATATAGGATGATACACAAGTTATCTTGTGTTGGCTGCAGGATTTTCATGAATTGAAATATTGATATTGATTGATATGGGTTGAAAGGTACAGATCTCTCAAACCTCTGACCAAACCCAGCATCGTGAGCTAGGTGTGGCCAGGCGTGGTCTGTCATACTCCTGACCACACTCAGCTCTGAAAATGAAGGAGGACATAAAAATCATCACTAGAACTATTTGCTGTAAAGTGTTCTACTTACTTGTGCACCCAGAGTTTTACAATGTAGCGGAGGACTATAATAGACATAAACTTTCATTTTCAATCATCGATGGTTTAAATAATTGGCTTATCTTATGAAGGAAGATGTCATAAAATGGAATTTTTCTGTCAGGCTTAATCGTTTTATAATGGTGTGGGATTTTCCATGTAAAATCCAGGATTTTAGAATCTCCCCTTACAATCTGCTGCATTCTTTGTGAGATCAAAATAGTATAAATACCAAAGACTAGTCTAGTGTGTCTAGTGACACAGTTGCCCCTTTGTTTTAAAGTGTAATGCATTAGTAATCACTCTACCATCACATGCTTTGACAAAAAATTTCCTTTTGGCTTATGGGTTTTAATCTAAATAAAAACCAAATCTCAAAACCAATCAATTCAGAGGCTGTTTTAAGGGCTCGCTGTTTTCAGTGTCCTGGCAAAAACATTTGAACTTGAGCAATTTTCCACAGCTTTCAGTCACACATCACACCTCTTCAGCAGATGGGCTTCAAACAGTCAGTCTTCTCAAGAAAGGGGACCTTTAGCTGAGATTATTCTATCAAATTTGGTGCTGAAATTCTCAGAGAAACCTGACTTTTTAAGGACTTTGGTGTCATTTTACGTCTTTACTCATGATTTCATTAAACTTACAAAATGAACCAAAACAGTGAAAAAGAAGTTCTAGGGTAGATAATAATTAGAACAAATGTGAAACAAAACTTAAATGCTACTCCAAACCTCTATAAACTTAAAAGAAATTAGGCTTGACTTTGAATCAAACACGATTATTAAGCTTGTTTATGAGATACTAAGTCAATTCAGAAACCATAAAGTGTATCTAAGCAATATTGAATGAAATTCTATCAACTTGTCCAGCCTATTAAGAAATCATAAAGTTACTGACACACACACACATACAGGGACCCTTCACTTAATACATCATTAAAAAAACATTTTAGGACACATCTATTCTTCTATCCATAGAGCACTAACTTGCAGACTTCATAGACTTCAAGAATTCATGAACTAGTGCTGCTCAACATCGGTCATACCTTATATCCTACTGAAAAGGTCAAATAACTTCACCACCCTGGTCAGTGAACAGTAAAATTATCTTCATCTGCATCTTGGGCTGGGCAATAAATCAATATTCAATTAAAACCCAAAATTGAATTGTGACAATATGATTTTGTTTTCTTATTCTACAAATTCCAGAAAAGTAAATTGGTGGTTTTGTCTCCATATTACACATATAAAGAATTTGGACTTGTGCTACATGACAGTGGAACATTGTTTCCTGCATCACTTTGGCAAGTTAATGTGTGGTTTTGCTTACATTTCAATGTCAGAAAATATCTTTATTAATACTGCAACGGTATTCTTAACTAAATCCCCTTACAAGGATTATCATTTTAGGCATTTTCAAGGCTACAAACTACTGTTGTTTTCCAAGTGAAAAGATTAACTATGGCTTACAAAGGTTCTTTAATACGTGCCAGAATTGACTAGCCTGTTACTGGTGAGAAGATAAGATGGTTTTACTCTCACTGAGTTAGGTGATTATGAATAGAATGTGAGGATCCATGAAATATCGATGCCATGCACAGAGAAATGTTTTTTTTGCTCAGTATGTTTTAAAGCGTAAAAGGTTACAGAAAAGTGCTTTCATTTCATAATGAATGCACTCATATACTTCATAATTAATACAGGCACATTTTCAGTGGATATTATGTATAAAGCCTTATCCTCAAAGAGCTACGCAGTTTCAATCTCGACATTTGTAATATACAAAAATACCTACCTGTATTGACGGACATTTGAGACACTTTATCGTCATGTCAAATAGGGACAGTGTGTAGTACAAAGATCACAGATGGTGTTCTAGTTAATGTGCTGTGAAACCATAAATGTACACTAGTGCCTTAGTTTGTAGCAGATAGACGGGTGATTCTTCAATCAAGGGAGTTTTTCTGTCCCCAGGGTAGATTTTCAAAAAAAAAAAAAAAAAATTTCTCAGAAAAAACATTATTGTATTTGTCAAGGTTAGGTTGTGGTAGCTATGAAAAAAATAACTGTGTCTCAGTGATGACATTTTAATAATTTTTCAGTGTGCTAAAAATTCAGACGTGCAAGAATTTCACTGTTTTGGGCTTTTTGACATCCCCTCTATAATAAAGCAATAAAAAGCGTTAAGTTCATTAAAACTTTACTTTGCATTTCCTCATAACAACTTAGAAAGACATTTCTCAAATTCATATAGTTTACATTCGTTCAATTTGCAAATTTTTTTATAGTTAAATATCGCTTTCCCTCACACATCTGTCATTACCATCACACTCATTTTAGAGAGCAATAAAGTTTTGACAAACAGTAACTTGCATTGTTCCAGCTCCAGAGGAACATTCCCAGTCATGAGGCAGAAGCCTGATTTTTTTTATGCCCACATATGAAAGTAATTTGATGGTTTATACATCTTGATCTGAGAGTATGTTTATTAGGCATCATCACCTAAAAAGTTACTATTTGAGTACTGTAATTCAATAAAAGGAAATTTCACTTTATTTACATATATTAAACCAGTTAGCTTAGCAAGTCTAAAACTTAGCCAAGGTTTTCTGCAAAGAGTGAAAATTGTCATTACAATTACGTGTCATATAATATGAATTAGAAATATATATGTGGGTTGTTGTTGTGTTCCTTAACAAATACTATAATTGTTTTTTCCAAAACACATTTTCTTGAAAATCTACCCTGGGGACAGAAAAACTCCCTTAATTGAAGAATCACCCAGATACAACACACACTTGAGTCTTATTGACACACCATTTTAAGACAGACTTGAAAAAATGTGAGCCTGTTCTTGACTTGTTTACAACCTAAAACCTTAGAGAATCTGGCTTTATCTCTTTCATTAGCAGTTCTTCTAGTTAATAGTCACATATATGACCCCTCTGGTAGCATTTTCTTACGACTACACTGGCATTTTCCGGACCTGGTTCATGAGGCGACCTGTCATTATTTTGGTGGAAGATCATAATGATGCAATATGGAGGGATGCACTTCTCAAACTTTACGTGCTTGACATATCAGATATATGCCGAATTTACCGGAAGACACCGTTATTAAAAAGTCGTAACTCCGGTTCAATGAACGATCTTCATTTGTCGGTAAATAAGAGTATATTTCTGTAAACTGTCACATTTCTAATAGAGTTCGACATGCAAACATGTATTGTGAAGGCTGGTAAATCCTAACTTCAAAGACTAACGTTACAGTTTAGACAGACATTTAAGAAACGTAAGTGTAGCAGACCTGGTAGCGCAAACGATCTGTTGAACATCTGATAGAAGAGAACTTTGGCTCCGCACAGATACAGCCTGACGAGAGGCACAAACACTGACACCAGCCACATCCTTCTGTTTCCGACCGGACAGCTTCCGAGTTCCACAGTGCGTCGAGATAATGAGTCCGGCTCCCCGCGTGCGTGGGATTAGTAGCGTCCGTGGTTCCGCCCCAAAGAAAATTGCGTCACAAAATGCTTCAAAATGGTGCAGATTAACTGTTAAGACTCTTTTTAGGCTTTTCTTTTTTCCTACTATATTCTATGATTACATTGTGTTGTGGTGGTTCATTTGTGTAGTCTCTCATAATTGCTGTAGACCTGGTGGAGGGGCAAACCCCTTTTGGGTGAATCCACATAAACTCATTTAACACACATTTTAAATTTCCCATTGGAGATTATAAAATTCTAAAATGTGGTAGAGGATGAGCAGGATGGCAAAGATGCAGAGAGCCACCAGATTCGCCTTGGACACAGGAAAGAGGGAGGACTTCATTCTCCAGCTGCACGTGCTGTCCACCTGATGACCGCAGAGTCAGGTCAGTGCACAGAGAGACAGCCCCCATGCACCAGCTTATCCAACAGGCATTAACCACTACTTCTGCCATAACTGTCCTACATGAACATTTTGATAGTAGATAGTGACGACAATATGCATATATAGTGTTTGGCATGTTTCCATGCAACATTACAGAGTTGAGCATCAATCTGAGTATTATCATCATCATCAGCCACCGTTTGTACTCTCATTCATTTTTTATATACGCACAGTGTTCCACAAATCAAAGAGTCTGAAAATTAACTATGGAACACAGTCCAATTAAAACAGGCCATTTTCATATGGCAATAAATGTGTCAAAGGCTGCAGATCCTAGTGAAGGAAATGAAATGTATACAGTTGACTATACTGAATATAATTCTTTTTGACGTATTACATCACACTCTTGATCGTCTTTATAATGTAATCACTTTGTGTGTTGCACACTTTGTAATTGTATTCAGAAAATCACTATATGAATACAGTTTTGTTTATTAAGACTATTTTAAAAATGGAGTATTGGAATCGCCAGTTCATTGCTGAATAATATAATATTTAAGCTTTTATCAATTGTTATGTAACAGAGAGGTGTAAAATGAAAACAGGGAGACTCCTCATTCTAATGGAACATAACAAGCAATTACTGACTGTGGCAAGTAAGGTGAGAGCTCTCTGTAGTTTAAAACACAAACAAGGCCCTTGGTAACACAAACAGGACGCTTAGGCATCTCAACTGAAGGACTTGAGAGACTCTCTCCCTATTGCTAGAAATGTAAGGTAACAGCAGTGTAGATGGTGATAATGTGACATGCAGAGCAAGCAACCATGAAAGCATAAGAAAAGATTAGATGCAAGTTGCACTTAACATGACTGATTATATGAATGGATTGGAAATGTAATTTTGAATACAATTGATAATCTGTGTCTAATTACATGAATATGATGATTATCATATTCATAAAACGTAATTTCACAGTTGTCATTAATGTTAATTGTGTAACATAGACAGGTGTAAAATAACAACAGGGAGGCTCCTTATTCTGATAATGGAGCATAACAAGCAATTACTGACTGATATGAATCATTCTCTAATCCATAAAGAAGGATTAGTGGCGTCTTCTGTCATAAGTGTTTGTTTTTAACTAATCTGTTTTTGTCAATAACATTTTTTCGCAATATACCTTCTGCACCGACCCTCACAAACTGCCACACCCAGTCTATCCTTTAAAAGATAGGAGTCGGGACTGTAGCTACACAGGACGGCTGCATTCGCAAATTCTACAACACAAGTTCGTCTTAAGTTGGAAGCTTTAGTCAAAATGGACTCTGGTTTGAGGGTTGCTTTCCTTCTACTTTTGGTTATTGGCACAGTGACAGTGAAAGGTAAGATGACTGTTGGACAAAAGTGTCATTTTTACCTTGTTGTCAAAAGATGGTTGTTATGATTGTTTCATGGTTATGGTATCAATTCAGCTGATTAAGTTGATGCCTGAAAGGCTGAGAGGCTTTATACAATGACTCAAGACTTAGCATAAGGCTCACTTTGACTGCACAATGTTGTTATTCAAAAAGTAAATGATAGCAGATATATTAGTTGGTTAATCGGGGTCACCAATATCAATACCAATATATAGTTGAGCCATCAATCAAGAGAGCGTACATGCAATATTTATGCAATTAACGGAATCTGATATTCTAGTTGTTGTTGTTAGTTAATAGTTATAAAGAACCTTTACACAGGGATCTCTAAGGTCAAGGTAGTTTGTCGGGCTGATGAAGTGCTGTCACATGTGGGTCGTAATTGCCAATAAATATCTATTTATAAGTTTAAAAGTTTATCTTGACCGTGGACAAAACTATGTTTTTGTATTGAGAACGTAACAAAACTTTGAGAAATTAAGTGTGGACTGAGTTTTAATTTAAGCTTTAAAAGACGCATCATTTCCTGCTGGTCACAGTATCCAGCTGGGCACTGTAGCTTTAAGCAAATATTATTCAAAGAGGTAGAAATATTTTCAGCAGTGAATTAATGCAAATTTATGTTGTAGTTGTAGTTCTAGTAAATAGTTTTTGGACGACAGTGGCGCTCAATGGCACCGAGGAATAAGATATATCAGACTTTGGTTACACACACAAATGGATTTAAATTTGTACCTAACAGGTGCAAGTACATTTTCTTCCATCATAGTCCCATCCTAAAGTGAGTGGCCAAACCTGAACCTTAATCTAAAAAAAACATTGCTGGGATCAAAAGCATTTGTGGCAACGAGAACAGAGAGTGCCTCTAAGATTAAAAGGTATTAGTGGCCTTCATTTCACAACGTCGCCAAAATGGCCTATAGTGACACATGGTGGCCAAAGCCGCGAAAAGTGAGTGCGCCATAGAAACTACCAAATATACTGTATGACCCTCTGCAACATCCAACACTGAACACATGTGGTTAGGGTTGGTTGTACAGACACAGGCCATGGACTGATGGAAAAAATGTACTGTACTGAATTTTACAACTGAAACCGTTTACATCGTGACATTCTTGTTTTCCTGTTGCTCCAGCTATTTCTACCAATAATACCCTGGTGTTAATTTGCAATGGTGCTCCTTGTCTTCCTCTCACAGGATCTGACCAGTCTGATGCCCTTAATGGCGACGGTGAGTGAGCATTACTTCTGTCTGATAATGCTGTTCAAAATGCTACACACAAATCAATTTTGATTAAATGAAAATATCATTTAGTTGCTGAAAGGTCACCTCTCAGTCCAGTGAATGTCTGGCCTAAGGCACCAAGGCATCTAAATAAGCACAAATCCTGCATGTTTTTGTGGTCCACAAGATTAAATATGTGAATCCAAGGAGATCCTACAAGCACCAACTGAACCTGTTTGTGATTTAGTGAGATTATGGTATAACAAGAGATGATGGAGAAATAGATGTTGATAGCTCTTTAGGACATTGGTGTGAGTCAGGCTATGGCATGCAACTGCTATCCTAATGAGGCTAATGACAGGTGGAGTCAACCAGAGACACACGATAACAACAATATATCCAGCTTGAGAAACAGGTACTGTTTTGATACTTACAGCTGATTACATCAGATGTTAAGAAAAACATTGCACCATGTCCGCTGCCACTCAAGCATTAATCCTGTGATGTAACTAATCACAACACTACGCTTTTACAGGGATCCATGCACCCAACATATTGGTTTGTACCAGTGCTGTATAGCTTATCATTACTTATTCTTATTTTGTAATGTTGTGACATCAGGACTGGAATAAACTGTAGGGACATCAAAGATAAAATGAGCTCCCACAAACCCACCAAAGTCCAGGACTGGCTTGTATCACTACCCTAGAACACTATCCTGCTGAGGCTTGCTGTATGTCAATTACAGAAAGTTATACTTTGTGCCAATACGATTAAACATACATTTGTTAAAGAATTTGCACTATGTCAGTACGATATCAACAGAAATATTAAAGGTCCCTTAGAACCTTATATGGTCTTACCATTTCAGTTCGTATCATTATTACGATTTTGCAACTTCATAAGAGTTTATAACTTTCTTTATAAATTGCAATTTATTAAATGATAATGCTTTATACATTAGTAAAAACATATTTATAAGTGATTTTAGGTTGTGGAAAAATTAATTTGGCTGCTTTATATCTTTCTCCAGCATAACTTATTTTTCACATGCACAGTGTAGTGGATGAGAAGGTGGTGGAAGTTATACAATACTGAATGTCCAGTGCAGTATTGCATGATACTGTAAAAATAACAGAAACTGAACTCCACATTTAAATCAAGCCAGCCATAAGCTATTTCCAACAAATGTACCAGGAAGAAAAAATGAAGACTTTAAAAGTTTAAAAGAATGTAATGAGGATTTGTATTTGAATTTATGTCGTATATTTTTAGATGGCATTGGAGTTGGATCGCCAGAACCTGAAAGAGTTCTACTCTCTTTTTCATCTTGCTCTGTGTCTGCTTTCTGTTTTTCTTCATGCTTATTGATATACTTTCTGATGATGTGTCTGTACTCATAGATCCCAATCGTGAAGCAGCTTTGGACCGAACTAAGCGTGGTGAGTGTGCAATGTTTCAGACTCATTAGTTGCATCTTGATATATGGATAATCTATTAGTGAGATGCATTAAATGTAACAAAGGTTTCACAACAAATATAAGGGAAGGCAATTTTGTGTCCAATAAGGGAAACACATAGATTAACATTGATTTTCCAATTACTGTATTTATTTAATAGTTAAGTGTTTATGAATGTTGAACATTTGTTCTGCTGTGTATATGATCCATTTAGCCGGACCAACATCCGATCTGAGCAGGAGTTTTAACCCTGATTTTTCCAATAGCAACCACAAATCCCCAGATTTGATCCCAGATTAGTGTCAATATTTGAAACTCCACTCTTGAACTTCACAACATCATGAAACCCAATGCTGGCAGTTGTGATTGAAGCAGGGAGTGGCTCATTACATGGGTGTTAACCTTGTGTTCTTTTCTTTCGACACAGGATTTAGTGTGTATGATATTCTTCGTGGCAAAGGTGAGTAACTTTGGGAGACATTAACATTTGGCAGAATGTTAAAGACTTACAGGATAGCTTTAAGATGGAGTTGAATTTGTGATACCATTTAGGCTAGAGGAGTTGAATTCATCTGTACTGTTACTGTTACTGTAGTGGTTCTTACTCTTTTTGTTCAAGTTTTGTTAATGGCAATAAGAAGTCTTGGATAGGTAAATAACAATACAGCATGATTTACAATTTCATTGCCCTTTATTCAAGTCTAATTTATAATAATACAAAAAAATATTAAAAGATATCTCATTGTTAACATTAATAAGCTGTATAAGACAATGGTGTTAAGAAAACCAATGAGATGAAACTGTGCAGGTGTAAAAACAGTGCGGACACTAAGGCTTTCTATTTATGCATCTCTATGTTACAGGAGCCTCTCCTGCAAGACCCAACCCTTCTCAACCCACTGGTGGAAGTGAGTCTACAAATGCCTATCTATGTAATCTTTTTACAATAAAGCAAGTTAAATTTAATATTTGTCTGTCTTTGGCATTCTTTGTTCCTAGGTGACTTTGGGTTCAATCTGGAGGATGCTCTCAATCCAGGTAAAGTTATTAGATTAAGGTTTATACTCATACTGCTAACAATATATATATGCTGTTTTAACCCCAAGATATCTCCTCCAGGGATCAATAAAGAATTATCTTATCTTATCTTTATTTCCTGTAAACTATGTGCAATTATATAAAATAATGTCATTCAGTTATATGACCACTTGGTATCTAAATGATTTATGGATCTGAAAATGTATTTGTTTAAAATGTTTAGTGTCTTGTTGTTTAGCAGGAAATCTCACAAAATATATCTTTCAATTCAATGTGGAACTTATCTTGACCCTGGACCAAGGAACAAGTGATTATATGTTAAGGTGGATAGCACCACCATGTGGTCATGTATAGAAGCAGCTTGACTCACACCAACTCCGCAGCCTCTTGTTGAAGAATTACCACACACATTTCTACCTGAACTGATCCTTTACTCTTTACAATAAATGTCATTCAGTCTTCACAGAAATTTTGTTGAAAAAGGTAATGTTTAAATATCCATGACTCAGCAGTTATGAGTCTGAATCACTATCACTCTGTGTATTTGGATGCAGATCCAAATGTAGATTTAAAGTCTCTCCTGTTATAATAATGCTCTATAGTGACCCCTGACATAACCAATGTTATGTCCAATGTTCTTGTTCTCACAGCTTCAAATCCCACTGATAAACCCACTAGAGGAGGTGAGTCTACACATTTCACCGCTTCTTTTCTATAGGGCCATTCATTTACTTTTATGAAGATTCAAAGATGTTTCTGTTTCTAATTTGAAATGAAACTACCTCTGTTTTACTCACAGAATTTTAATCCTTTCCTATATGACTAAATTAATCCCGCCTTTCTATACTTTTCTTCAGATTGCCAGGGAAATGTCATCCAAGCTCTGAACAAAGTAATTGAGAATCAAAACCAGGAGCTTCGCCTGCTGCTGCAGCTGATTGCTCGCTCCTCTTCAGGTTGAATTATAGGCCCATGTACTGAGACACAGGAAGAAACTTGTGAGTAGAAAATTTACACCTACATTTTCCCATTTTTATGACCCTACACAAAAAATAATGTAAGCACATTTTTTTAAATAAAACATTTGCTGTGACTTTAGCAGATCTCTCAAGCACACAGACACATTTACTTTTATCCTTACTCTCTACTAACTTTTACTGACTGAACCTTGCTTGTGTTTTTAGACATGAAGAGGACAAGTTGGATGATGCCTTCCTGAATATGCCTGGCCTTCTTCATCCTTTTTCCTCATCAGTTAACATTTATAAAATAAAAATATGTATATATCCTAAATTCATTCTTTCAATATAATCTTCGATATAAATACACAAATGATGATACAGGAGGTAACAGACGGTTTGTCTCCAAAACATCCAATCAGAATGAAAGGTCAGCACTTAAAGAGACACTGATGGCTGGAGAATACTCTGTTTAAAGATACCTTATTACATGATTAGCTGAATCAATAAAAATGATCATGAATGGTGAAATTTTGTATACATTCATTTGTATTAAGCTTAATAGTATCTCCTTGTGTTTCTAGTAACTGCCTAATGTGAGTGCTGGTTAAGACTGCAAGCATGCATGATTTTGTGTGTTGGTATGTTCCAGACACTTACCACCTGCTGTCCCATACAGTACAGCTCCACCTATGTTGAACCTGAGCAGAGGTCTGATCAGGCAGAATAACTGAAAACACCTGTCGGGGTGTGCAGAGCCTTAAGGTGTTCCACTAAGCCAGCATGCAAAATACAGGAGCGCAGATGAAATGTAGTTGAACCTGTGATTTTCCTGCTACGACATGTCAAAATGTCGCCTGTGAAATGAGTAACTTGTAGTGGTGATGTAGTAATGTCACTGTGACATGATATGTTATGACTAGACTCTTATTACTATACAGGGCACCTGGTGGACAGGTGAGGAATGATCAATGCAGGATGAGAGACAAGAAGAAGAGAAGATCTAAGCAAGCAAAGAATATAATCATTCTAATGACTCAATGATGAAATACCTAAATTGGAAATGGATTTATACTATGATCTTGCTGAAATGGATAAAATATCTATATTAGAAGTACAGTTTAAATTTGCGTAAATCTGTGATTGGTTTGATACACCTGGCTGTCTGCCTTGAACAGGGTTCACTATAATTGTAGGTTTAGTGTCCTATAAGCGTCTTTTCCACAGGAGACATTTGACATTTGATGTTCTCCAGAGGATCTCCATCAGTTTTGATCATTATAAGACTTTTCCTCTAACACTTGGGCCAAAGTGTTCAAAGCTTTGTACACAGAAAGCTACATTCAAACTTGTTATGGATATGAATTTTGTTGATACTGGTGCTTACAACTGTAATAGGATAAAAAGCTTTTTCTCCATTCAGTTTAGTGCTGTATCCTGTCACATGCATAGTTAAGTGTTTCCTGTTTAACTGCATATAATGTGAATGATTATTATTAATAACAAAAACAAGAACAACAACTTTATTTGTGTAATACTTTTCAAAACCAGAGTAACGAATGCTTTACATTAAAAACAATTAACAGCAAATAAAATACGGAGCATAAAGATATAAACAGAAAAGATGAATAATTACATAAATAAAAGAATAAAAAGTACAGAACATCAGCTAAGCCATATAATAAAAGTGAGTTTTAAGAAGAGATTTAAAGATTTTAAAGGAGGATACCGAGTTTACCGAGTTATTTTGTCATTTACATTGCATATGTATTGCACGCAAACATGCAATGGGTTGACAAATGTAATAACTGAATAGGACATGGTTCATCTATTTAACTATACACTTTCTTTGGGAAAGGCAAAATATTGGTCATGGCCGTCCTCTTCTTAAATGCATAGTAATGCATTATTGCCTTTGGATAGCCTTTTTTTATAATGAGTTAAGATAAGCTTTACTGATCCCTCATAGGGGAGATTTAACAGCAAAACAGGCAAATTGAATAAAGTACTCAAATAAAGGATAAAAAATATAGCAGTACAAATAATACAATAACAAAATAGCAATAACAATAATAGTAGTAATTGCAACTATTTAAACTATTTATTTACATTTTTCCTTGACGTAAGCTGATGCCCCTGAACGCCTCAATGTCTTCATCACTATTATCATCAGCAGCAATAAAAAACATTGACTTGTGAAGACTACGCAGTAGAAATGATAAATAAATCAAACACTAGGTGGCGCACAGGCTTCATTAGCTACAGTCTATGTTCATAGGAGCTGCTGGTTTGGCCCACACCCATCCAGCTACCCCTCCTCCTGGCTTCATCTGGGGGAATAACCCCAGTCTAATGGCTCCTGCCTTTGGCTCTTTATCATCATGCATACACTTTAATGTGGCTTTGCATGAAATTGTCCCTCAATAAAAGGAAGACAAAGTAATGTAATGATGTTGCTCTTAAAGGCTGTTCCTTCTTCTTCGTGGGATTTTTGATTTGTTGTGATTTGACAGACAGAGGAAACTTTGGACTGCAGCTTTATTTGGGGCGTGAAGATAGCATGTTAACTTCACATGTTATGAAACTGTCCAGGGCTAACTCTGCTTTCATACAGGCCTGTCCCGCCCCTCTGCCAGGCTGCCACACCCAGACAGCTCCTCTCAGGCAAAGTTGACTCAACGGACTGTAACAGGACACCAGAGGAGCTGAGCCGTCTGGAGCACAGGGCTGTGCCCACAAATACCCAGCTAGCTAGCCCCGGAGACGCTGAGCTAGCTTAACATTATAAGCAAACACTGAAGTCGCTGCGAGGAAACTTAGAGCCAACATGAAGTTCTGTTTGAGGAGTCTGTCACTCCTACTTCTTATTGCTGCAACATTAGCAGACGGTAAGCTCACTAATTATAGCCTGTGTGATGATTACTTTGTATTTTATTTGTCTTATCTTTTAGGGTGACGTTACTTTAAGGCTTCAAATCACTTTCTCTGGCAGTTGTCTAACCGAGGACATTTTGTCTTAGCCTGACACAACATGCAAAGTTTTGTTGCTACAGAACTAGTTCTCAGTTTAGGATGGTAAATTCTGTCCCAGTTTCCATCACGTGGTCACGGTCCTCTGTCCACTTCACATCATGAGGAATCCTTTATGAGGGATTATGTGTTTCTGGTTTGAAAATATCACAAAGTTATCATTCTAATATCGTTTTAATGTTCATGAACTCTTTGCCTGGGACAAACAAACGACTTTGATGTTCAAGTAAAAGTCAGCAGAGACTGACAGAATGGAGGACTGAGTCAGAAATTGGAATTAACTATAAACAGTAGGTGTACATGTCCAGGTCATTGTGTGGGATGACTGGGGTCATAGAGGCCAGCTAAAGATATCAGATTGTGCAGTTGTGTTTTGGGAAAACTTAGAAACACTGAGCTCATTAGTCCATCATTTGGTTTGCATACAAATTACCCACGTTGTGTAAGTAGTTGTTAAACAAAATACTTTACCATTGGCTACGGTCCTTTTTTCTCTTATTTGGAAAAACAAAGAAGTTTTAATAGAGATCATGAGATGAATTATGGCTTATTTTCATCATTGATTATTCTGCTGCATATTTTTTCTATTATATAAATCAGTCAGTCTATTTAATGTCAGAATGAATATTGAAACATGATGGACATTTTCCTCAAGCCCAAGAAAGGGTTTTGTCGAATCAAGTCCATATCATCACTGATTTACCACCACATAGGACGAAGAAAAACTGAGACATCAAACTATGAATTGTTTGCTTGAAAAATGACGAATCCACTGTTAAAGTAGTTGCAGATTGATTTTCTAACTCATTATTTCAGCTTTATTTGACACTGTCATGATTAACATTAAATACAATGTATATGCAGTACATGGCCCAAAAATACAAACACTTAGGTCCGCAAACTTCTATGTTACTGTTGGCCTGAGGCTTTTCATGGTTTGGACCAGGCCCATAATTTCCAGTTATGGAAAATCCTAATGCTGCAGGATGCAGTGATGTAGACAATGGTGTTCCTCCACCTTTGGGGAAGGGCTTTTCCGGATTAGCATTACACAGCCAGGTCCATAAAGAAATGGTCTTCCCAGCTTGGAAGAACTTGACTGAGCTCAGCCTCATATAACACCTTTGGGATGAGCAGTAGTGTATGTTGCACATTTTAGCGTTTCTGAATGGGAGCAAATCCCTGCAGCCAGAACAGAGAGTGGAAGCTGGATTGCAATAGGTCGTTTTTGCTTACTGCTGTCGCCAAGTGCTTGCTCATAATGGGAACTGTATGGTCTAGACCTGCTCTGTATGAAAAGTGCCTTAAAATAACTTCTGTTTTGATTTTGCGCTGTATGAGTAAAATTGAATGGAATTGAAATATTCAGCTGTCCACATACCTTTGGCCATATAGTGTAACTTAATCTGCATGAAAGTTAAAGACATGCTAAAAGCTAAAAGACATGAAAACTCACAGTCTACCTTATTTAAGATAAAGTATAAATACACAGAGAAGCTGTAATAATTGCATGTATTGTAGCAGAGAGACTCTTAAGAAAATGCTCTGTTCTCTCCTTCCTGTGAAGGAGTATGAGGGCTGGTAGAGTAAACCACAGGCATGCAAAGAAAGGAAGTAGATGGCATGCTGTCTGGTAGAAGCAAGTTAGACCAATGTATCTTTATCACAGCTGATGTTAAATTTTTGCAGAGCACTAATGTTTATATATTTGAGCATATTGATAAATGTTATAATAATATAATAATTACCAAAAAAAAAAACCCAAAAAGTGTTTATAGTCAGTTTTCTCAGAGGAAAGGAAAAAAGGAAGTCATAATATTAGATTTAAATGACATCACTTGGCCTCATTAGTTGCTAGGCAAATATATAAATAAATTCATATTTGTTGCAAATGTGTAAATTTCCCTGTTGTGGGACTAATAAAGGAATATCTTATTTTGTTATTCTAACTGTATCTTGAAGATGACACAGCAGTATTTAGTGTCAGGGCACCAGCTTTTAACCTCATGTAGTCAGTCAGCATTAATATTTGATCAAGTAAAACATCACATAAAACAGTAGTGTCAGTTAGACAGATTTGAATAGAACATGGGAACAAAGGAAATACTGAATCACCCCATGCAGTTCTGTCTGAGACATTATGTTCTTTTGTTTTTGAGATACAAAAATTGTTAGGTTCACCCAAATACAGTTCCATTGCCAAAAAGAGAAACTAATCTAATAAACAAAATATTTAAATTGATTGTCTTGGTAAGTTGAGTAAAATCAGAGAATCTATATGATTTGAGATGATGTGTTTGTTCAGAGTCAAGACATTCATTCATTCATTTATTCATTCACTCTACCTGCTCACCACCAAACAGCAGATCTTTAACTATGGAGTTGGTGGAGACCAAAAACAAACACTACAATTGTATAAGAAGATAATGTGTCAATGTTACGTTCACAGCTTCTATCTGCATCTATGGCCAATAAGACAGTTGTATTCCTTGGTTGTATTGTTTTCTATTGTGCTGTTGTTGGAAGCGGCAGGATATGTTGTTTTTTAGCCAAAAGGTGTAGCCATTGTTTTTCTGTGGGGAAACAGCTCACTAGCCTCAGAGATGACTCATGCTTCACAGCTGCATCAGTCAGCACTGCCATAGCAACCAGCAAATACACTGTATGAAATACACTCAGAAGAAATGTGCTTCCACTATGAATAAAAACAAAGAATACGTAGTAAAGCCTATCAGAGGACAGAATTTTTTTCAAGTCTGGGGGAAAAGTTCCATTTGGAAGTTACACCCTTGGTCAACAGTACTTAGGTTTTCTTGTGTCCTGCTTTAACAGGCTGGTCCACTTGACTGATCAGACTCTTTAGCACTGACTTTTTGTGGCAACCTAAGGGGAAGCTGTGGTCTACAGATTACACATTGTACTTACACACACAGTGATACTACAGTGATACAGTGTTACTGTAGCTGTACAAGAAAGAATATACTAACAAAGTATCAGGAGTATAGTCATTTCACCAATGTTTGTGTAACATATAACATCTAAATATTTCTTAGACCTGGTAACCATGGTAACCCCACACCACAGCATTCAAACAACACCAGTCATACTGTTGCTTGCATACTGTGATGCAAACTAAACTGCATGAACCAAGACAACATCATGACCCAGATGCTGTCACGCAGAGGGTGGTAAAACTTCTTCCTGGTGCCTGGCTCCTGACACGAATGCACCTAGGGCCCAGAAAGTGTGTAGTTGGTACAGTGCTGCTTTGAACTCAATGCTAAACTTAAAGTACAGCTCAGACTGATGGAAATATTATTAGCTTTGCAAGTATTTTGTCATAAATCAAAGTATCAGACAACCTTGATCATTTGATTGGTGTTTAAAGTTTGTGTATTTGTGTTTTGTAGATAGTGGATTTGATTTGTTTGATGCTCTTGGCCCAGGTAAGCCTCTTAAAAAAGCCTTTTTATGATGATTATGATACTGTATGTTTCTAATGGAATTGGTTTATGGTGATTCTTGTTTTTATTATTTAAAAGCATCTGTAATCATTGCCTATATAAATTGTCTGTTTGCTAAATGACTGAATTACTGAATTAAGGAAACTCCATGTTCAACCCGAATGGAAAGCTTGACAGGCATAGCTGTCTAACTCAGGGCCTGGATTTAGTAAATGGCATCTTAACATGACAATATAAAGGACAGTAAAATATTTATGCGTGTATTTGTTATATTTCTGCATTACATTTGCCTTCTTGCTGTAGACAACAAATAGTGCTGTCCAATTCTGTAATCAGGCAAACTGTTTTATGCGCATCATGAGACTGATAATCAAGTATCCAATTATAAATGAAAGTCAAATTTTAGCTCACTATGTTGTCGACTCTGATCTCTGTCATGCTGATATCTGGCCTGTCCAGCTTTTCTTTTGGTTCATTATCACTGAAAATGATATGTTTTACTATTATAATTCTCCAGTAATTTTGCCACATGCAGACACTCTGCACTGGTGCTGTACACACCATAATGTGTTTGTTGTCTTTCTGTATTTACTTAATTATGAATGTTGCTACTATGTTTGTGTCAACAGACCCCACCCCCAAACCCCCCAAGCCCGACAAACCTGCTGCCCAGCCACCAAAGAGTGGAGGTAGATCTATACATATTTCAGCTTATTTACTTTTTTTGATTTCTTAAAGGCCGAATGAGCATCATTTGTTGGTTGTGGTTTGTAAACACAACATTCAAAGTTTGCCCACTTATGATCTGGCAGTTGGCTTCTATAGAGTCCCGCCCTCATACCTTTTACGCTCTTATTGAGTTCGGCTACGCACCACTGCTCAAAGCTTGACACCTAGAACATACCGAATACAGTAAAATAAGAAGCTACAATGGTAATAAGTGATGATTTTTGAGTGAACCTTTACATTGTTTTTTTTTGGTAAAATCCTACTCATTCTGCCTTTAATTTACATGGACAAGGCTGGTGATATTCTACATTTTTCTTTGTCTCAACAAATCTCATTCACAGAACCAAACCAACAATGAATGTATCCTACTAATAAATGTGTGTTTTTGTGTATTATAGGTGATGGTGGGTTTGATTTGGGCGATGCTCTCGGCCCAGGTAAACTTGCTGGAAAGTCCTTCTGATATTATGATACAAATGGTTCTATTTATGTATAAGTTTTAATGGTTGCTTTCATGTTGTTATTATTTAATAACATACTTCATTGTTGCCTATATGAGTTGACCATTTGCTGAATCCCTACTTGTAATTAATCTATTCTAACAGGATTAATTAATTAAAATTTAATCATTTCTCTGGTCGAACACAAGCTGAAAACATTAGCATGTTCAGCTAACCAGTTTACTACCAACACTAGTAAGCCAGCATTACTTCCAAGACTGGAAACATTTCATGCTACATGATTGTGTGGCATCACGGGTTATGTTAAAATAAGCCCTGTTCATCATACACTCCAGTATTTACTGAATGGCGTCTTTACATTTGACCATTTTATGCAAAAAGATCTCAGATGACTTACAGTATAGATTTTCTTTAGTGTAAGAGCTGTTAAAAATAATTAGGACTAATGACAGGGTGCTAAATCTCTCCTTTGAAACCCAAGACAGTATAAAAGACAGTAAAATATTAATGGATATATTTGTTATATTTCTGCATTACATTTGCCTTCTTGTTGTAGACAACAAATAGTGCTGTCCAATTCTGTAATCAGATAAACTGTATTGTACCCATCATGAGACTGATTGTCATGTATCAATTATAAATGAAAAGTCAACATTTAGCTCAGTATGTTGTCAAACTGATGTGTCTGTCGTGCTTATATCTGACCTGTCCAGCTTCATTAGGACTTCAAAATGATGCATTTTGCCATTAGAATTCTACAGTAATTTTGCCCCCTGCACTGGTGCTGTACACCATAATGTATTTGCTCTCTTTCTGTATTTACTTAATTATGATTTCTGCTATTATCTTTGTACCTGCAGACCCCACCCCCAAACCTGACAAACCTGCTGCCAAACCGCCAAAGAGTGGAGGAGGTAGGTCTACACATATTTTACCTCATTTGTGTTTTTTTGACTTCTTAATTTACATGGACATTAAAGCACTAGGCTGGTATGCTAATATTCTATATCTACAGTATGTTCTTGTTAAAAAGTTCCATGTGCAGAGCCAAGCCAACAATGAATGTATCCTACTAATAAGTATTTGTATTTGTGTATTGTAGATGGCTTTGATTTGGAGGATGCTCTCGGCCCAGGTAAACCTGTGCATGTGACGTAACAAATTGTTCTTAGAGTTTTAATTGCTAATGCTTACATCTTTTTATTATTTAAATGCATACTTGTAATACATACATAGAATAAAATCTTTGTGCCCACAGATCCCAACCCCAAACCTGACAAACCTGCTGTGAAGCCACCAAGTGGTGGAGGAGGTAAGTCTACAAATATTTCAGCTCACGTGTGTTTTTTTGATGGATTATTTTTCTTTCAATAAATCCCATCTGCAGAGCCGACAATGAACGTATTCTACTAAGAAGTGTGTGAGAAGACCACATTTAGACCAAAGAGCCTTCAATGCACTGAAATGTAGAAAATTGTAATTTACAGTTTGTGAATTTTATGTGAGTGGAACATTAAAAAAAAAACATTAAAACATTTTTTTGTTAATTTCTCAAGGTGGTGGAACTTTTGGGGACAAAGACTTGTTTGATCTTACTGATGGGGAATACAAGCCTGACGGAGGAGGAGGTAAGACATCAGAACTACCCCAGACACTTCCCCATTTTGATTTTGGCTTTAGTTCCTCTGCTGCTGCTCTGTTTATCCTTGTTTGCATGTGGTGCCAACTGCTTGATCAAATGTCAGCTGAGTACATTAGACTGCGTTCACACGGCAGGCCTTCATGGTTATATATACACTGCTGATTTATTACAGCAGCCTGTCAGGGAGATTACCTCTGTGGCACATAGCTCAGTTCAGTGATTTACTATACAAAATATATATGTAGGTACATAAGCTTACAAGAACCTTATGCAGGCATGGATCAAAATCAGAAGGCAACAGTCCAACACAAGCAAACTAAAATGAATAGAACATGAGTAAAATCGAAATGAAACAGGCAAAAATCCAAAATTCAAAAATCAGGCAAAAAAGTCAAAAACTGAAAAAACTGGTATATATGGTGGGTGGCTGGGAAGTCCAGGTGACTGCAGAGCAAATGAGAAGTGGGAGCAAGTGTGTGGATGGGTGAGGCAGTCGGGTGATGAGGAAAGGAGGGAAAGTGTGGCTGGAGATCAGAGACAGTGAGACTGTGACAACCCCCATGTCCCAAAATTACATCCCAGTGTGCTGTTAATGTTTTTGATTTTACAACCAATGAAATGGAAAAAAATCATGATATGGTTGAGATAAATCATTTTAATAAAATTTGAGAGTGAACATTGACAAACATGACTTTCACTTGATTATGAATATTTATTAGGGATGTTTATTAGTGATCTATTAGTGATGGTGCAATATTTCAGTCAACAAATGAATGTGCTTTACAAACAGGAAATGATTGCTTGCTCCAACATATATTAGTCCGCATCAATGCTCGTTTTAAAGCCTTGCTATTTTTAATGTGTCTAGTTGTCCTTCACTACCGCTGACTCAGCCAATCTTAGAATATTAAGAAAGTTGCAACATTTGTCTCATGTCATGGTAACGCTGAGTGTTTATCTAGTTGTCATGTAGGTCTCACATCACTCTTTGGTCATATGTCCATGTTGCTTCAAGGGAAGTGAAAATAGTTTGTTGTATACAATTTAAACAGAGTGTGTCGGGAGCAGGAGGAGTCTAGTCCTCCTGCTGATTTCACACGGGATGATATGGTTTCATGCTAACCAACAATTCTCTACAGTTTTTACAATCACATCTGTCAATGTCACATGACATGTTTTGCATTGTGAACATACACAATGAAGATAAAGAAAAAGATAATATCACTGTCTGCTTGAGCTGTACTTGTGTACAAAGCAGGTTTGTACACAACTGTACACTTTATGGAGGGTTTCTGTGCTCCACTTTACTATAAAGCACTCTACACAGTTCTGCATCAGAGACCCTAAAAATATATTTATTTTTAAAATTTTGTCACCCATTAAATGAAAATAGGAGCTAATGATTGACTGTCTCAAGTGCTGCACAGTACAGAGTGACCATCAATCAATAAGAGGAAAATATAAATTAGACACTGTTTTACTTGATTGTAAATGCATAATTTATATGTGAGCCTGGTGATAGCTCTTGATAGAACAAGTTGTGCTTTGGAAATCAGGATTTGTACAATGGCTAAAATGCTGTTATGGACTTGTTTTCAGGTTAGTATAGTATATGGAATATTAGTGAATATTTGACTTTTTTATGATGGCAGTCATCAGCTTGTGCTTTCATGTAGCTGCTAGATAACAAGCAAATACATTTACATTATGTAAAAACTTCATAAGAATTTGCCTGTACTGTTATGACCTCCCAGGTGAAAGTTCTGGGAGCCTTACTTGAAGATTTGCCCTGAACGTACCCTCATTGTATCTGTGCACACAGCTTATTATCCTTCACTTGTTTTATCAGTCTGTGCACACAGATTTCCATACCAAATATATAATACAACTATTTTTACCATACGACTCATGGGGCCTCCGAAAAATAATTCAGTAATGTTCTTCCGCCCCTGTTGAATAAATACACATATTTATTGCTTTGTTTTGCATGAGTTGTGATGGTTTTTCATCCAAAAAGAGACCTATAGTTGTTCATAAATTCCAAAATGACAACTTTTAGACAAGGACTAAAAGCAATCTGTTTCCCTTTAGTGGAACGCTGCCTGTTATTTGGGAAAGTTTTGCCTTTGTCTTTATATTGTTGTTTAGTCAGCGCATGGAAGTAATTAGTTGTTCTTCTACTCAAGAAAGAAAAAGGAATAAAAACCCACAGGCTTTCCAGCGTAATTAGAGCCACATGCTTGGTTTTCAGATCTGATTCTGCACGATCGTATACATGAAGCAGCAACTACAGTAACCTGTTATTAACTGCAGATTACTGCACACAGAACAACTCAGCTGGAATTTTACTCCTGGTGAAGGAGAGTCAACTTGTATAAGAGGAAACACAGTGACGAGACAGTAATACTGATCTGTCGTGCCATTTCTGTGCAGAGTGCCAATGTAGCGGTACTGCCCAGAGTTTTACTACTGCCTCTCTCAGGACTCTGTTGTTGAATGGGAGGAAGCAAAAAAAGCATTGTAAAACGTTTTTAACTTCTAACTTTTCTCCTTTTTCTTTTGACTCCAGGCCGTCCCGTGGACCCTGGCCACAATCCTCAGGGTAGGTTTTTATTACCTTTTTTCTTTTAGTTTATTAGTTTCATTTAGCAGTGACTGTCATAAGGAAAACCACTCAACCTATGAAAAACAATGTATCAACCTAAAATGGTTAACACGGTTAACATTTTAACTGCTATACGTCATTGTGAGCATGTTAGTATTAGCATTTACGTTAAAGCAAGAAAGGAAGGTTTCCAGACTTGAGCGCCTAAACCTCTTGACCAACAGGATGGCTCTAAGAAAAACATGTCATTGTTCACATTGATTGCTCTAATCATGTGTATGTACAGTTCTCCAGACAGCAAGTCATTAAGACTTTTACATATTGACTATTGGCACACAATCTGTACAGTATAAGTCTTGTATTTGTATTTAGTATCTTGTTTAGCTTTAAAATATATGTGACAATCGTGAACATTGTAGATTGATTTGCATTCTGTATTCCTGACAGGTGGCGGTGATCAGCCTCAAGGTAAAGCCCTATCTAATCTTAATGTACTTCCCTGCTTTGTGTCTGCTCTGTCAGTGTCAGTGTGGGAATGGTTATGTCTTCCTGTAGAACTGCTCAGCCTTTGAGCTCTTGCTGGGAATTTCCTGTTTGCCATCGTAGAGGGCCTTGAGTTTACTGCTTCTGTTTGTTGCTGATCCAACGGTTGTTGTGTTGGTGTTTTCAAGGTGCTGCCGTCACATATTGATTAGTTGTTATGCGCGTGGCTTTGAAGCAACTCATTGCCTTTTTGTGTAAAGTATTTGTCAGACTCTATTCGTATCCTAGGAATTGTCAGCTGGATCACTAAGACTTCAGATATAAGATAAGATAAGATAAGATATATGTTCTGTTGTGGTTATTTTCACTTTACTAAACAAAGTGGTGATTTGTAGGATTAAGCTTTAGTTTCTTACTGGTACCCCTGGTCTGTGGCTAAAACCCTGCTACGATTGTGTGTCGTTGCAGATCCAGACCTTCTGTGGGGCCAAGTCCTGAAGATGCTTAATGCTAACATGCCAGAGGAATTCTATATGTGGATTTCCTACTTTAGGAAAACCATAACCCCTCTGTTAGAGAGGGCCATGGATCTGCTGCAAGCTATGCCCTGAGCCATCCGTTCATTAAGTTCTGATTGGCTCTTGGGTTTGAGATTCCACTCAACTAGTGGTTTACAAATGTTTGGTTCAGTGTCTGACTTCATAGCGTGTTTGAAAAGTCAAGAATTACAGAAGAATCATGCTATCCAGGATGAAACAGTTACAATTGTAATCAATGGGATCCCTTTTTTTAAAAAAAAATAAAAATCCTTCTTACAATTTTAAAGTGAAGAACAGTTTTGTTGCAGTGCAGGGTGGCTCTAAACTAAACCAAGATTTTGGATTCAGTGCTCTCTGGAGATCCATCCTAGGTGCACTACCTGTGCCCTTTGACCTCTAGCTTTGAGACACTCACAGCGGCAGGTCTGTGCATGAGTTGGACAATCTGTGTCAATGATGTGGAATATATTGAACCACCACTATAAGACTAGAAATCTCTGCATCACTGAACCACCCAGACAGTTAAAACTAGCAAGAAATGATATGCTCTTGACTTTGACTATGTGATTCCAGAGACAGCCTTTAATTGGGTGTGTACATACATTCCTTTTTCTTTCACTCTCCACCCATCTTTCCTGTTCATGAAGTGCCAGGACTCATTTATATGTTGTTGGTTGCATTAGTATTGAAGTGAAGTGTGAACTCCTGTTACCTTTCTTTCATTGTGTGGAATAGAACACACCACACATTCATTAATGAACCAGGCACTTTTCTGAAAAAAGAATTAGTTTTTAGTTCATGTTGGTTTTATTGATGCTTATAGGTCATCGTTGTCTTAGAATTTTATTTAGCCTGAAATAAGCTGATGTGACAGGAAATTCAGTGTCTGATTTGAAGTTATTGAATCGAGCACTTTGACTAAAGATCTGCTCAAGACTGGAGCCTCCAACTAAATGTATTTTAGTAACTTCGCTTTAGTTGCAGAAAAACAGATTATATTTTTTTCTGTGGAAAGCAAAGTAGCTGTTAGTGTTTTTTGCTGTCATCACGTCATGCCAGGACACGCCTGGTTTTTGCTTGTCAGTTCAGACACCTTGGATCTTCCGCAGGCAGCGGCAGTCTTCACACATTCTTATCATAGCCAGCATTCACAACACTCTGCAGAGAGATCCGACATGTAGAGCTGCAGACCTCCAACATGGTTTTTCTTTGTGTTTACAATCCTCTCATTGTAGAAGTTGGATCAGATGATGGATTTTCCCTTTAGCACCTTTTAGCTTATGAGTACTTCTTTGTGTCCTTTATGGTAACTGGTAGAATATATAGTTTTTGGTGGGGTTTTTTCTTTGGTTGCTGCAATGACAGCAGTGTAAAAAGGTCATGAGATATGTAATGCTTAATGAATTAAACAAAAGTGGAATGGTCACTCAGTTCACAGTGTCTGTGATTTATGATCCATGCCAGGATGGAGAACCAGCTGTCTGCAAAGTGGGAGGAATGGGCAACCGACCCAGGTCCCCACACCTGATAAATGTTGATATTGATCAATATGGAGAAAATAATCCTGATCATATTTTTTGCCATACCCTGCACTTCTATCTGGTGTAACATTTGACTTAAAAAAACAAGCCTAATACGTAAATGTTTTTGCTCAGTTTAAGTGAAGTAATGAGTCAGGAAATGGTATCATACTTTCATGCTAGTGCTGCCAGTAATAACCTTCACAGAAAATGTTCAGTGTTCAAATGTTCATGCCCACATCCATACAATAAGATAAGATAAGATAATTCTTTATTGATCCCCCATAGGGGAAATTCGGGACATAATAATATGTCCATCCTATCACCTGCATGATGGCAACTGTAGTTCCAGCAATTGAAGCTGCTGCAGCAAACAAACATTATACTTTGATGCATTTATGATAAAATAGAAGATAATCCATCATTTAACATATAAATACATTAATAGAAAAAGCACATTAACAATATAATAGTCTTATAGTATTGTTCTAAATTGATGTGTAGTAAGTTACAGAATGCATGTAAAATAAAACAGTGTGATACATTGGTTACCACTCTTTTACTACCACTAACAATAACTAGTCAGGGAGGTGCAGGTTCTCATTACAATGTGCAATATTAAGCCAACTACTGGTGTTGATGTTGACAACATCAGAAAATCAGAAAAAACAGAAAATCCCAACAATTTCAAATGCGTGAAACTTTTTATTTTTCATATAATCATTGCCAAGGACAAAAAAAATACCACTGTAGATAAGGAGAATGAAAACTGAGCGTTAACAGCTGAAGGTTCAAAGGGTTAATATATATGTGTGTATGATCACAACCAAGAGACAAAGATATGATTCAGCCCTGATACAAATCCTGTCCTGCATGCATGTGGAAAAGAACAGTGTGCACATGCTCAGCATTTTCTAGCAATAAGTCATGCTGTTGTCTGGTTCTTTCAGTTTTTTTAGATCATCTTTTTTTGTCCAGGCAACGCCCTATTTAGTACTCTGCACCATCACAAGACACACCTCTCCCCCGTGACTCATGTGTGGTTTTAATGTTATGCCAGTTAACAGAACAGCAAGGCTTATTATTCATGCAGCCAATGTGTGGGTCTAAGTGTCATCCTCCCTTTGTGTGTGTGCTGCCTCTGTGTCCTGCCCTGCCCCGGAGCTTGGGCGTGTTCACTTCTCACTTTTAACCCATCTTTCTGCTCTCTTTTATTCACTGTGTTAGTTGTAAACCACTATTTTTCCCCATATGATTTTGACACTTTATGTTTTTGTGTTACTCATGTTATGCTTTTTACTTTACTACATTTTAACATCAGTTTTCCATTACAGTAGGTTCTGGGAACTTTTTTGCCAGCGCAAGTAGTTTCTGCCTGCCATCAAAAGTTATTGACTGCCACCTTGTGGAGAGCTGAGGTTACGACAGTTCACAGTTTAGGAAGTGAAGTCAGGAATAAGTGACCATGGCTCAGAGCAGGAACAGCCAGTTAAACACTAGGAAGACTCCATTTCCCCCCCCTTTCTTTACAATAATTTCTCATATTTTGTCTGTGATATTTTATGAAAAAGCAAATTTTATTTGTCTGATTTTTTTTGATATGTCAGTAGCAATGAAGACTACACGCTATATTTACACAATAAAAATGTGTATAGGAATGAAATTGTAAAATGTTTGCTGAAATGGAAACAAAAAAACAAGACGATTTTCTGCTGCTGTTAGAAGAGTTACATCAGAGAAAACATGTGGTAAGAGACAATGCAGATGCATAGAAAGGCCAAACCAATGCAAGACTCATTCTTGATGTTTGCACTGATGATTGCTGATGTGATGGTCTATCAAATATTGTAGATAAAAAGCTCAGCTGCAAATAGCAGGCTGAAAGTAGCTAACATTACATTGCTTCAGATAACATACTGTACATATGGTCAGAACAGATACAGGCTTATAAGAGACTAATAGTTCTGTTCTCCTTCATGAAACACAGTCTGCTTTACCAGCATGTTTGGTTTCGTTTCTTGTCCTACAGAAGCTGGATCTGGACAGATCGCAGGAATTGTCAGCGCTGTAGGAGTCGCTCTTTTGGGAGCAGCATCCAGTTACTTTGCTTACCAGAAGAAGAAGCTGTGCTTCAAGCTGCAAGGAGGAGGTCAGCATGTTTTTCTAAAATTATGTTTTATTTTATATATTTTTAGAATTCTATATACAGGCAATTCACAATTATAGAGTCGCAAATAGTAGGAAGTATAATCCAGTTATCATAGCAGGTGTCACAGGGCTCACACTGATGAAATCTTCTTTCTGTAGGAGCTGATCCAGAGAGGGGTAAAGGCCCACACGGTACTCAGTCTGATCCTCAAGGTACGTTTCTTTGTTTATTCAAGCCAATTGAAAATCTTCAGAATACTAACTGGAAAAAAACGTGTTATAGTTTACATTTTTACAAATAGCTGACAAATTAAAGTGTAAATTAACATGCAACATTAGCAAGGTTTCGCTCTACCCCGAGCCTGACAGCTTCATTTATACTTCGTCACAGATCAGATCAGATCTTTCTTTACCAGTAAAATCCTGCATTTAAAGCCTTGCTTAAGTAAAAGTGCAGTATTTTTTAGCTGATATATGCATATATATAGTATATATTTATAGTATACATATATTCATGAGTAAAAGCACTGTTTATGCAGATTGGCCTGTTAGTGATATGTATTGTTATTATTGAATTATTAACATTACTGATGCATTAGTGTGTAAGCAGTTTCTACTTTTGTAGCTGGTGGAGCTGATCTGAACTACTTCATATACTGTTGGGTAGTTTAATCCATAACACTGCATCATATTTAAGCTCTTCCTGTGTTTTGTGTGTATCAACTCCCACTCTCAGCTTAATGTGTAAAATTAAAGTAATGTTCAGCTTAATGTGACATTTAGATTGTAACATTCAGAACAAATGGTACCTTGAAACTAAAGATAAACCCAATATGTGTGTGGCCTGACATCTAGTGGTCGCAGCAGGTAGTGAACTGACTATCTGCTCTTGACGGACTTGTTTGTGGGTTTTAGTTTCTCAGTCAGAATCTTTACATTAATTTTTCTGTGCTTTCAAATTTCAGTGTTCAGCAACCTGCTCAGGACGTCCTAGACGCCTTCTGCACACGCACAAGACAAGTCAGTGGCCTTCTCTACAACACTCAGCTTCAATCACTCTCAATCAGTTTGTCATTAGTCTGACACAAATTTGTCATTTGTTTAAAAAAAAAAAAAGACGTTCTCTGAATCTTGCTTATTTAAACCATTAATACAACTTAAGCCTAACTTGAAAACTGAAAATACAGATAGTTGTGTGTCATTTATTTTTGTGTTCACTAAACCAAACATGTCCTAGTTGTAAGTGGAGCTCCTTCGATTGCTTCAGTGGGGATTTCAGTGGATAGTGGTTTTGCACAACAGAGCTTTGTGTTTATGTGTGTGCACATGAATACACTGTTTTGTTTTTTCAACCTAACTCTGACTCACTCTGATAACTGCAAATAAATGTTTAGTCTTAAACAGGCGCTGTATGGGTTGGGTTTACTGCATTACACAAGTCAGATCATGTGTTGGTTACAGAGAAGATGCTGTGATGTGATGCTCTAAACCAACCCCTCTGATTGAAGCAGACCCCCCTGCAGCTGGTTTTTAAGAAGGATCGAACAAAGCTTAGCTATTTTTATTAGTTGCCTCAGAATGAATGTAGAGTGGATTCTTCAGCACCTTAAATCATAAAGGGTTGGTTCACCATATTCACAAAGAAAAAAACTCCTTTCTATATGTTTTTTGCAATTTCTCCCTTCACCATTTTGTGTGTATGTTGTGAACCGACCCTTTATTGTACAAAGTCTGCCTAGACCATATGCAATAAATAAAAAAATCAAATAAAAACAGATTTTCAAATAACGGCAAGTGGCATGGTCAGAACAAAGGCTGGTTGCTCATTAAGGCTCTTTACATTGAGCAGAGGGGACATCACCTTTACCATAGTGGCTCACATATTAAAGTCAGCATGATGTTCATTTCCAAAAGCACTAATTCCATTGGTCCAACAGCACAGTCATGTCATGCCATACTATATATATACCATGCTATACTACTATACTGCTTTACCATTATCTCACTAATTACTTTAATCACAAATCCGTTTTTTTCTTTCACCACTGTCAAGCTACCGTCAATGAAACACCAGACTTCCTGCAGAGGTTTCAAACTAAAAACCTACCAGGAACAGGAGGGATTTTGTCCTTTGAGCTGCTGGAATGCCTTTAATGTAAAATACAGCGTATGTCTCAGGAAATGTTTTTTAGATGGTACTTTCCCAGCAAATTAAAAAAAATTACAAAATGAACGCAATTGGAAATTATTAGTGCATAAAAACATTTTCATTAGAGGAGAAAAAGTCAGATCGGCGAGTGTGACATAACACAGAATGAGTGTTGTGGAAATCAGAAGATGAATTGCTTAAACACGGTATAATGGCTGCTATTTGAGAATTTACATGTATCCTTTTTACAGTATAACACAAAGATGTTTAAAGTCACATAATCATCATGTAACTGGATCTAAATCCAGCAGAAGGAGTGTACACAATTCAGTGGCATGTCATTGTGAGTGAGATTGCTTAGGGTCGTTTGTATCACATATAAAAATGTAACATAGCATCTGCTTTTTTTTTGTTGGCGATTGATCCTAAGTTTGTGCACTGCAAAATTCATTTTTGTCTGTAATATGGGTCTTAAATCTTATTTTCTTAAAGCTGCACCAGTCTGTTTTTCTCAGGAGTCAGTGGTGACCTAAACCATATTGGAGGAAGAATACATTTTTATAGTTTTATATAAGTTCTATATACAAACAGGAGTCCAGTGGTTAAATGTGTTTTTACTGCCCCCTAGTGATAAAAACATGAATGAATGCTTTTAAAACAAGTGAAATGTGAAAACTTGTTTCTCCAAATTTCTTGCAACAGGATGATTTTGTTGGAAACAAGTCAACATATCTTTACAACACTGACATATTTTTGGCTTGTTTTAAGAAAATAAGATTTTTAGGAATCCATCACAGAAAGAAATGAACTGATTAGACGGAGACTTTTTGCAGCCTGTATATGTTTTCAGGTTTATTACTCACGCTCTTTTTCTCTGCTGCACTTTTGTCTGCAATTATTATTACCAACACGTTCTCTGCATTATGTTACTCATGTTGGTTCCCTCAGACTTGGCCATGTGTCATCAGTTTATTTGAGTCACAAATAAGCACATAAAGTCCGAACAGTAGCATCAGGAGATTCTGCTTGGATTGTTGTTATTGCTGAAATAATAAAATGAGGTGCACCCTCGTGAGCTGTAAATACTTGACAATAATGTGTATAGATGCCTGCTGACTTTTGCTTCAAGCTTGATGCTGCAGTGTGCTTTTAGTATCAACAACCATGATCTCAATTTGAAGTGATTTTTTTTGTTGTTGTTGGAGATTTTTGTATTCAAACTTATCTCAGTTTTACAACTTAATCTATAGATTACATCTGATTTTTGGATCAATGTTACATTTTTGTGTGGATTTAAAGTGTGTGTACATGTTTTCAATAAAGTGGTGTTGTACAGGTATCTACAGTATGTTTATCCATTTGTCACTACTTTATATTTATTCATTTCATTTGAGGATGGAAGCTCATTTTTTGACCTTGAGATCAGTGAGTGTGATAACATCATTTCAACTGGAGGTCAACTTCTATTTTGAAATTCTCAACTCCATCTCACTGTCTTCATTACCGAATAATAAAGGCCATGTGATAACAAGTGGCTATTTATATAAAAGTCGTTGATAGTCATGTGACTGCAGAGTTGGTAGTGTGAGGGTTAAACATTTACAGTTAATCACCTCCAGCAAGGAGTTTTTGTTTTTGCTTGTTTTTTGTTTGTTTGTCTGTTTATTTGCAACATAACTCAAAAAGTTATGGACAGATTTTGATGAAATTTTCAGGAAATGTCCTTTCTGGGACAAGGAACAAATGATTACATTTTGGAGGTGATCCGGAAAACCGCCATTATGGAAATGTGGATTTTTGGGTATAACTATGAAACTAAAAATGATATCAATGTGATTCTAATTGCTAAGGGTATGTTTTTATGGTCCAGGAATCCATTGAAATAGATCAATCAAAGGTAGGACTAATATTTTGCGGGGTAAATCACAATAAGCTGGGGGAACTGTGCTGCTTGGCGGAGGTCTGCGCTCTCCGAATGCTTTTCTAGTTACCTTTAATTCTGATTTTCCATTTGTAATTTTACTGTGATGGTGTGTACCCACATCATCTATTGCATGTGTGTCTGTCATCAAAGAAGGGTTACCCCCCCATGGCTCTTGAATAATCTTCCATTTTACCCCTTTAAAAAGTTTTTTGTGGTTTTCTTTCCTTATATTTTTAAACAAATCTGTGGGCTATAGAAGTAAAGTTGACTTCCCTATTTTTTTTTTCAAAGGTCTATGCACGTGTCTGTAAATGTGTACTTTGTTTCCTTTGATATGAAGCAAGAGCCTGACCGGTGACTTAATCTGACACATTTACATATAATTGATGTTATTACTGTGGGCTGTTTAAGATGATACTCTGAGGGGAAATTAGAAGGAAACTCCATACAGTGATATCTTTGTGGATAAGACACTGACATGAAAGTGAAAGTTAAGGAGAGGGGACAACATGGCAGGTTGGGAAGGTCAAGCCTGTTGCACAACCCTTGGCAAAACTCACCTTCCACTAGTTGAATGACCAGTTGAACAAACAGATGAGCAGACACAGCGGGCCTCTGCTCCACTCTTCACTCAGAGGAGGATGTGACCGCATTGTTCAGTGTCGGGCAGTCATTCATCCTCACACTATTTAAGGTTCCAGTGTCAGCGGATGCAAAGATGTCGTCTGTATGAAGCCATCTGCATCACAGTTAAACTCCCGATTGCTTAGTGAATAAGTGGATTTAAGACGTCAAGGATGCCAGGTTGGTGACTATTTCATATAAATCATTTGAAAATGTATCAGAGTGAATTGTACTCCTCAATTGCTGAGTTGTGTTGAGGAATGAAAGGTGCTTCAGTTTGCTAGTTGACCTTCTCTACACAGGTTAAATAAGCTTAATAAATAAAAGATTAGCTTCCCAAAAATTGCCCCACAGTTTCAGCTCAGAATCTTGGCAACGGAATGGCAGTTCTCTCTGGTTGTTAAATTATATGGGACACACTGTAGTGACCCAGTTTGACTTCAAATCAGAGTACAATCTGCCCTTTCACACTCTGCTCACACTGTGTGCCGGCTGAAATCTAACACGACACACAGCCCAGAAATGGCTGCAGACAAAAGGTTACATACCTCTGCATGTGACTGCAAGCCAATCCTGTCACAACTCCATGCTTAATACTATACATAAAACTGGTCCATGGTGAAACTATAAATGCATTAAAAGAACCATTAGTGGCCTTTTGTGGGAAAATATTATTATATATAGTCTTGCTGTGTGAAAGTTCAAGCCACTTTGATTCGTGTTAACACATGAAGGACAGATATGGCCATTTTCAAGCTACTTTCATTATTAACCCTATATCATATATGATACATGAGTTTCCTACATCATCAGTGTGCAAAATAAAAAGGTTGCGAACCACAAAATGAGCCAGAATAAATGAAGTGTTCCTCTTCCATCTGCCAGGTCTGTTGGTGGATTTCTCATTGCTGCATGATATATAGAGTAATAACAATAATAAACAGTGGAATAAAAATACAAATATCTCCTTGTTTGGAACTAGAATGGCCAATTGGTTGCATACTTATGTTTTAATATGTTTTTGTTGAATTAAATTAAATGAAACTTTGAGTCTCAAATGATGATGATGTCTCAAATATGATAAAAATTGAAACTCATATATGGAAATTGATATTTGAAATTTTTGTTTGTTCAGAAGGACCATTAAAGGGTCCAGTTTCAAAGAACTGGAATTTTCAGTCAATTAGGCATTAGTTGGGGTGTAAGTCACAATAAGCTGGGGGAACTGTGCTGCTTGGCGGAGGTCTGCGCTCTCCGAGTGCTTTTCTAGTTCAGAATGTAATATTTATCTTCCCAAATTCACGTTTTGTTTTACCAACATAAAGCAAATTACATTATATCTAAACAATTGAAATACATCCAGTTTTGCCTTTAGCATGAATGATCAGGATGAAGGCATGAAGGTATGAAAATGTACGGCCTTAGTCCAAGCCCAAGGCAAGATTTTCTTCAGGGGCCCTTGTTACTTTTATAGTTTTAGAACTACAAAATAACACTACACACACACACAGTTTAGCTGAACTATTTAAACATATATAACTCTATAAAATTATTATTTGTTTTTACAAGGACAACATTAATGACATTAATACACAAAATATATATTTGTAAGAAACATGCCTTTATTCACTAGATTACTCCTTAAGGATTATGCCCCAAACCTTAAATCTTTGAGAGCGTTGCTGAGACAAATCAGGATGATACAACTCCTCTCAGCATGACAGGGGCTTGTTGGTAGAAAATTACACCCCGGCCCTCAACACTGAGGAGCAGTCATCAAATTCAAACCAATCTACAATGACAACAAAGCTCCTTTAACACACAGAGAAATGAATATTGCTGCCAGAACCAGCTTCTTCTTCTCACATTATCGTCCACATTAAGCAGGTTTGGTCTCACACTCTCTTGCTGAAGCCTCATTTTTAGCTGGACAAACAGGATTTCAACAAATGAATAAGGATTAGTGATGTTTTGCTTCCTGAATAAGATATAACTGCATTGCCAGAGGGATACAGGCACCAACATGTTGTGCTTTCTAGCAGCACAGTGACTGATGTGAGAGTTTGTGTAGCATCTGTGTATGACCACTAACTATGAAACACACATATTTATCCATGTATGCATTTATTTATTTATATTATTAAATATATTTATATCTATATTATTATTATCATTAAATTTATATGCATTATTATTATTGTTATTATTATTATTATTATTGTTATTATTGTTGTTGTTATTATTATTAGCAAATAAATTATTATTTATATTCATTTATTTATTTATACAGTCTATGATGCAGACATAAATATATTTGCAATGGGTATCTCATTTGCACTTCTGAAACTCTAATGTTTCAGACTTTTGGTAGCTTGTGATGCCACAGTGACTGACTTCCTGTTTCCATAGTTTTTGATTGGACAGTGCTAGAGATGTCTCCTATCCATAATACCATAATACACATTCCCAAAGTCTTTACTTGTGAAGGCATTCAATAAGCTTTAATGGTGCAATCAGATTAAGTAAATCACTAGTTAGCAGTTACTAAGAATTTAGGAGGGACAGCTGAGACAATTATATCAGGTTCAAGTCTAATCCTGTCATCTGACTGTTCTCCAGCCGCTGAGGCCTTCGTCACTCTGGCCACCACAGACTCTTACTGCATGGGAGCCACAGTGGTGGCAAGAAGTTTACGGCGTCACGGGACAACTCGCAGCATCGTCGTCATGGTCACACCGAATGTCTCAGAGCAGGCAAAGTGGGTGATACATCCTTATTCTTTTTTTTTTTTTCTATTTCATTTTCCTGGTGTCAGATGCCTGTACCTCCAAAATTAATCTATTTAAATCATTATATCTCATCAGGCTTGCTCTCCAGAACGTCTTCGACGAGGTCATCATAGTGGATGTGATGGACAGTAAGGACCATCTCCACCTGTCTCTGCTGGGACGTCCCGAGCTTGGCATCACTTTCACAAAGATCCACTGCTGGACGCTGACCCAATACAGCAAATGTGTCTTCCTGGACGCTGACACACTTGTGAGTCCACTGAACATTCAGTAACAAATGACATTATGTCTAGAATTTCTGTGTATCACACTTGTCTATAGGCAGGTTTTTGTGATTGCCAGTCTTGGTGAAAGTTAGTCCATGGCAGTCCAGGCAGCGGTACAGCCTGAAAATGTGCACTTGAATACCATGACCTGGATGACTGACAACCTTCACAGACATGTAATAGACCTGCTGTTCCACTAGGGGGCAGTAAATCGGTGGCACGTTTTGCCTCTCCCAGGCGTGAAAAGCATGCACGTGTGTGAAGGTGCAGCACAAACAGGGGTCGATAATGGCGGGAGCAGAGGCCAGAAAAGAGTGACAAAGTCCACGTGGGGAGGAGACTGGGTGGATGGGTGGGTCAAACACAGGACTTTCAAACAGGAGGCTGGGGTTGGTGTCCTGTGTGAAACCAAAGTCACTTTTGACTTATTCTAATTTAAATGCATCGATTAACTTACGTCACATACATAATGTACATACGTCTCAATGGCTGCATGTTTGTAGCGACCAAGGACAAACCAAGAGTCAAAATAATATGTAAAAACACATAAGCTCCTTGAAGAGAGATTGTTCCTTTATTTAATATTTTTATTGTTTTTACATATTTTTTTAAACGTTATTTTTCCGTATAGCACAGTTCAAGATAATTATTTCTTTACCACAGTTTTTTCCTCTCTTTTTTTCAAAAAAATCTTCTTCTCTTCTTTTTTCCCCAATTTTTTACATATTTTAAACCGTAGCTTTACACAAACACACAGCAAAGCAGCTATTGCACAAGTCACTCTTTTCACTCATCATTGATAAAACTGTACATCATCAGATCATACCATCTGTTACTATATGTAACTATAACTATATCTCGTGTGATGCTTTGAACTCCCATAAGTCAACATGCTGTGTTTACTCTCTCTTAAGGGTCATCCATACATTATCTGAACTGTTGACCAATGTTTGGCTGTAGGTCAGAGAAGTCAAGGTTCTTTGCAAAATCAACAGCAACAGGGATTTTAGAGGACATGTTTGGAGCATGCTGTTGCTGTTTGGTCAGTGCAAACAAGTTGTCATGTTAGCAGCAGCAGGCCTGTTTGTAGACCGAGCTCAGCAAACAGAGATGAGCATAAAGTCTCAAGGTTTTACCTGTGGATTGTGGTAAACTGGTGGTAACAGTGTGTGTGTCTTAATAAGCTGATAATAATATGAGACCATAACTTGATCTGACTCAGATTCTTGAACCCTGATATTAACTTCAACCAATCTTTTGAACACAATTTTGAGTTAGAATGGGAGTTTTTATTCTCAATCTCCTACATTGAAGTGATGACTAGAATTACTGTGTTACAAGTGTGGTCTTTATCTTTTTTTAAGTAACAGTGAGATTGGTGCTTGTTTCAGCCATTTTCCAGCAGTTCATCACAGACAGAGGCCTGTCCACTGCGTTCTTTAAAGAATTCTGTTTTAATGGATTACTTGGACCCCATGGGACTTTATTACTCTTTATTACTATTTTATAGCATTTGTCATGGTTCGAAATGTTTTGATCAATTGATGGGAAATCTAAATCATTCAACCAGTTTGAGAAAAGTCTGAAAGAAATTCAGATTTATTCAGGAAATATCGACTTGAAGGTTGCATTTATAGCCTCCAGATACTGAAATCCTCATATAGTAGAAGAAGAGAATGAGCTGTGTTTATCACCATGTTAGTAATATTTGGCTTGTGAGTGCCATAAAAGACACTTTGCTCGTGTCAAGTTCCATCATTCATTCCGGAGCTAGGTTAGAATAGCTGTTTTCGTCTGAAAAATCTTGTTGCAATTTTGTAATTAGAACAATGTTTTCAATGATTTGAGCAGCACAAACTGGATTCCTGTGTTTTACTGGGTTGAAGGCAGATATCAGAGAGAGACAAATCTGACAACATGAGCAAATACAAAATAATAAAACTCAAAAATATCTGCATTATAGATACTCCCAGGAAGTTAAATAATACTTTTGTTTTGTCTCTGAACTGCCTGTTTAAAACAGCCCGTCAATCTGTCTCTTTCCAGTTAAATCCAAAAATGTGTGTATCAACCTTCAAAATGTATTTACCTGCTTTAAGACACATATATGCTCCAGCTCTCAGATGAACCTGTATGACCTCTGATGTCCCCTCTCAGGTTCTCTGTAACGTGGACGAGCTGTTTGAGAGAGACGAGCTGTCCGCAGCTCCTGATCCCGGCTGGCCCGACTGCTTCAACTCCGGCGTGTTTGTCTTCAGACCTTCCCTCCACACCCACACCAGACTCCTGGACCACGCCCTCCAGCATGGCAGCTTTGATGGTAATACATAGTCTGGGTTCACACTAGCAGAGAACAGGCAACTGAACTGAACACATTCATACCAAATTAAAAGAAGAGGCGAGTGATTGTTCATTGCCTATTATTCTTTTTGTCTCTTTCTCTTTGAGATGAAGCAGCCCATTGTTTACTATATACATTTATTTTGAATAAATAATAAATAATTCATAAAGTCCAAATAATGTAATTTTGCCTCTATCAACATGGTGACACATCTGATTGTCCCGTCCTCACTGTCATTGGTCTTGAAATGTTGCCATAATGCTTTTACATTACCTACCAAAAAACAATAATAAACAATACATACAAAACAATAAATGAATGAATGAATGAAATCTGAGGAATAAAATAAGTCATTCACTCATAACATGTTTAACTTAAAGCTGCACTGATCACTATTTTCATTTGAACAGATGGACCAAGTGCGAAAGGGGCTGCTTCAAAACCCACAGCCTCTTAGCTCTTAGTAGGCGACAAAATCCAACTTTACATGAATGCAGCTTCAAAAAGTGGGTCACAAAATTTGATTTTCAAGGAGTCTCAGAAGGGTAGAGTGACTCTGCCTATGTGTCTGGTAAAGGTAAATGAAGTCTTGGTGGGAAATGGACACAAAATATTGGAGTGGAATAAAGTTATTTATTGTGGTCTTAACCCACATCCAGCTATTTATGATAAATTAAATATTAAAGGTATGATTTGCTTTTTTTTTTTTAACCCGAATATTGTTGTAATTTTGTTCAACATCATTTATATTTATGTGATGTACAACTTCACTGGTTGAAAATCCAACCATTTCATAGCAGCTTCTTTATGGCCTGAAACACAGTTCAATCTCATTACTGTTTGTTGTCCAGGGAGCATATGTTCTACTAACAAAAAGGATCACAAACCAACCTGGGACCAAGATTTGTCCAAATCACATTAACAAATCTTCATAGAATGACTTGCGATAGTTTTTGTCAGAACAGACATGTGTGTGCAGATGAACTGATATTTAAGAATACTATGGCTCTTTATTCTCATGTACTGTATGGGTGACTGTCAGGTGGGGACCAGGGCCTGTTGAACAGCTTCTTCAGCAGCTGGCTGGTGGAAGACATCAGTAAACACCTGCCGTTCGTCTACAACCTCAGTGGCAGCTCTGTCTACAGCTACCGCCCTGCTTTCCAACAGTGAGTGCATTTTTGCATTTGTGGATATGAGCTAATCACATTGTCATCGGCTGAAATAGATTACTGCTGAATGTTTTCATTAGCCTTCATCATTTTGATTTATTAGAAACTAATTTTAGTTGTTTTGCCCATAATTCCTATCAGTAATAATAACACTGTATTCACCAATTTCCATCTATCCATGACATATCTGTCATATAAAACACACACATGGATAGAATGCCATTACAGCTGGACAGCAACAAGTACAAGTACACACAGCATCTAAGCACAGTACACAATCATGTGCCTTTGATTTTATAAAATTTTATGTGGAAAGAGTCCCATGTAGAAAGTATCGAAAGCTGATTTTTAGGTGCACGACATCTCATGAGAATCTGAAAGACAAAGCTTACAGGAGATTGTCAGGTTGAATATTTCTTTAGATGAATAAAAAGTAATTGCAGTGTTATTTTGGGAACAGCTCTGATCTTAATGCATGTCATCAGTCCGAATGCAAGGCAGAGCTTCAGCTTGTGTTCTTCACACATATTTGATCACTGGTGATTATTCGCCTCAAACAGACAATGTCCTGAGTGCAGATGTGAACTGTAGCTTTTATGTGGCTGCTGACCTCCGTTTTTTCTTCCAGTCTCTCTCATTTTTTTCTCTGCATTTATGAAGCAAATCCATACAGCCCCAGGATGAGCATTAATTTGTCAGTCAAGTTGCATGATTGGGTGTTGACCTCAATATATATTGCCTGTTGTAAATTTGCATTTATTTGCATCCACTGACATCCACACACCTTAAGATGGATGCTTCTTTGATATATTTTTTATGGAAACTAAATTAAATTAGTTTGCACTGCGAGAAAATAGCACAACAAAATTAACAACTCTCATAAAAATGCTGGGACATAAAAACATACTGTCGGATAGTAAAGTGTGTGCACCCTGTGGCTTTCAATCTTACCTTTCTTAGTGCCATCCTCTACAGGCTGAACCATTTCCATTGAGACACTGCTCAAACATGCTGGAGTTATAATTTTGTTTTTGCAGGTTTGGCCACAATGCAAAGATCGTCCATTTCTTAGGAGCTGTGAAACCCTGGAGCTCCAGCAGCCAGAGAGAAGGCAGTCACTCACACTCCATGGAACAGTTTGTCTCTCTGTGGTGGAAGGAATACCTCAGTTACCCAACATCATCTCTACCAGAGAAACACTGCAGTCAAGACTTGGACAAACCTCAACAGGTATGATACAACAGCTCCTCACTCTGATTGGTCAGTCAGGTAGGACTCAGGCAACTCATAAGGGTAGAGTGGGTTTAGTGGACAATCCCTCTTAACTCATTGTTGTGGTTGTACGGGAAGTCAACCAATGTTGGGTGGATGCTCTTCCCTCACTGTAGTTGGAAGTTTGTTGATGAGTCACATAAGCTGCTGCAGAGTTTATCTAGTTCATCTGACTGGCAGCCAAACCCGACACATGACCATCCAGCCCTGGCATCTTTTGTTGTCCCGACACTCATCGTCCTCCATTGTTTTGCAGAACCAAGAACGGGAAGCCGAGACGCCATTTCGAGAAAACTTGGACAGCACCAACTCACTGCTTGCACATTTTTCACCCTTTTCTGAGAAGCTTCATTCACCATCTGAACCACAGACGGTAAGTTTAAACACCAAGATACTGATCTGTTTATCTTTATCAGATCTCTTCTCTTGTGTCACGGTCGAATATGAAATAAGTGAAAACACCTGTGGGGGTCTTTAAAGCTAGTTTTGATGGAGATGATGGTTGAGTTCAGTTCGTCATGACACATAGACCAGTGGGGGCAGGATTCACACACTGACTTCCAGCATTGTGTTCCAGCAAACCCTACTGTCTAACGAGTGTAGCTCACAGGTGGGAACGCTAGTCGCTGCTGCACTCTGGTGGGCAGGAGTATTTATAACTACTTCAGGGCAATGATAGAATTTGACGGTTGTCTTGTCAGACATTGTGCCACAGCAATACTACAGTAACACCAGGTGTGCAAGGGCAAGGAAACAGACTTTTAAAAGTATTTCAAAAGTTACTTTCAGCAGTAACTAATTACTTTTTCTTGCCGTAATAATATCATAATTCTGTGATTCCATAATTCTGGTGAATTTCCCCACTGTGGGACAAATAAAGGCTTATCTTATCTTATCTTATCTTATCTTATCTATTTCTTTTGAAAAAAGTAATTAATCGTTAGTATAGTGGACAGTATCTCCACCTGTCATGGGGAAGACCGGCGTTCGATTCCCCGACAGAGAGCAGAAACTTCTTTGTGAATTTCCCCACTGTGGGACGAATAAAGGCTTATCTTAATTTGAAATTCATTTTAATAACATCATAACATTTTGTGAAATACTGTATGCTTGTTTGCCATCAAATCCAAACTCTGATGACAAGAATTATATCAGTTGTGCATCCAATACAATGATGGGACATGTTAGCCTAGCTTAGCACAAAGACTGGAGGGTAAACTGCTAGCTCCATCACAAGGAAAAAAAAAACCCTTAGAGCAACTCCTTTAAACACAGTGTTCATTTAAAGTCACACATATTCTGTGAAGCCGAGTAAGTAGTCATTAGAAATATTTGCTAATCAATTCATTAATTAGCCTAATGAATGACCCTATTAGCATAGCCACTTGTGTTTATAATAAATCATGGTGATTATTATGGTGGGTTATTAGGCAGCTCAAGTGCCTCTTGTTAGTTCCAGTAGATGAGACTGTTAATTTATGAATATTTCTGCTTGACTGCATTTGACTCCGGCAGAAAAAAAAAAAGAACACAGGGACAGAGAGCCTATTATCTGCCACAGGCCTCTGAGCTTCTCATCGCATTTCTGTCATTTGTTCAATTCATCTCAACTTGATGTATTGTGTTTATACAAGCTTGTAAGATTAGCCCGAACAGACGCACGCCCTCCAGCGTGACAACACCCATGAACATACATCAGTGTTATCAAGTGAGAATGAAGCATGACCGAGTTGTATTTAAACCTCTGATACTGTGTGTTTCGCACTTTCAGCTACACGTCGTGGTCTCACGTTAGATCACAACATATATTCATTCATGAGTGACACATCTACGGTGTAGTGTTCCCTCACAGATAACACGTCGTTGGAGGAAGAGTCAAGAAGATGTGAGAGGACAGAGATCCAGAAGCCAGAGAGCCTGGAGGGCAGCGACGGCGCCTCGGAGGCAGGGACACATTCTGTATGCAAATCTTTCCTTTCTGACTCCTATACTGATTCTTATACTGATCAAAATATAGAGCCACTTTGTCACTCTATTACAGCATGTGATGATGTCCAGATAACTCCAACTGCTCACTACTGACATCTTGAAACTATTTGTGCATTCATTAATTGGGAGTTGTTTCAGGTGTCTAGAGTTTGACAAGGCCTGAGTTTGTTCTGAACCCAAATGCAGGACACCGAGACCAAAGTTTCAAAATAAAAGATCTTTAATGAAAAAAATCAAAATCACTCCTCTGAGGAAAAACTAGACTTGAGCAAGGCAAACCTGACAGAGAACACACGGAACATGAGGCGTAGATTGACTGACTATGCAGACATGACAAACTGGCACAAGACAAAGGAAGACACAGACATTATATACACGAGGTAATGGGGAACAGGTGGAGACAATCAGGGCGGGGCAGACAATCACACTGGCGGGAACACAAGAGGAAGGGTAAGCTACCTGAAACGAGAGAGAAGACAGTTAACAAAATAAAACAGGAAGTGATGAGACAACATGAGACAAGATATAATGTAGAAAAGTAACTTAACGTCTTTTTCATCATCAGAGGTGCATGTAACACAACATTAAGATCTGAGATTGGTAGTATGCAACTCAAATTGCTTCCTGATTCTGGGACACACCATGACACCATGTTTTTGTCCTACAGGGACAGCAACAGGGTGAGAGGCCAGTGGTGGAAGAAGTGTGAAAATCTATACATTAAGTTAAAGTAACAATAACGTGTAAAATAACAATAATAAGTAAAAATGCTCTCACTCGACACAGATCAGAGTTGAGAGGTGATATTGAATCCATGGGTGTAAAGTGAAGATGCAGGTTAACTGAAAGTGTTCATGAGATGAGAATGAAAGAATCATAATCTACCAACTGGCATGTCCTCAGCCGCACACTCTGAGAGCTCGAAATCTGAAATTCAGCCTGAATAGAGTCTGATGTTTGTTATGATAAATTCCCTTTGAAGGCTGATTTGTTATTCTCCCACTTCATCATGGCAGAGGGCTGCAGATACAGAGACGGAGCGGCTGGAGCATCGCAGGCGTTGGGAGGCGGGGCAGGCCGACTATCTCGGCAGAGACGCCTTCCAGAACATCCAGAGGATGCTGGACCGCTTCCTGGACCAGTAGATGCACAGGAGCAACTCCAACCTGTGTCCTTTATTTTCATTTCCTCAGAGGTAGAGTTTAGGTTGAAGCCAATGGCAATAGCCTGACAGAATTTCAGACTGTGGTATCAGGATTTGACTGATATGTGTTTTACAGCCCGACTAAATACAGATGTTTGTATGTTTGACCTAAACAACGTACAGGCTTAAACACTTCTCACTGGGCTAGTTTTTTTACGCACAAAAACCTATGTAATCAAATCATTTGAAAGATTATATAATTACATATTATTCAAAAATATATAACAATACATTTAACACTGAATTGTGCCACTGTTGATAAATTCAACTATGAACTGAGTTGAAACAGTAGAAACTACTATTATTTTGTATTAAAATCAGTGTATAGCAGTGGTGTTACCAGGATGCCAGGTGTGGGTGGGCATTAGTCTTACCTGGGGGGAAAAAAAAAAAAGTGCGACAATACTCAAAACTCAAAATCCAGGGTAGGGCTACTGCACCTTAAAACATGTTTTGTTTTGTCCTCTGTCAATTAAATTCATAGAACATTATGAACATGCAGGTGATAATGTTTTTTTTTTCTTTTTTTTTTTAAAGGTGAAACAGGAGGTAACAACACAAACAAAGGTTAACTTAGAGCATTCATTGTTTGTTTTTGGCAGAGTTAACGGGAGTGGAAGCTCTTTGCTTCTTTATGAGCCATATGCATCTCTCTCTCTCTCTCTCTCTCTCTCTCTCTCTCTCACTATACAGTGCTTATGTGACTGGTTTTAACGTTTGTGCTAGCCAAAAGCAGGTAGCTGCTACCTAGCTGTCTTGCTACAGCTTGCACGTAGCACGACACTGAGCTGACAGTGTGTGCTTTAGGACGAGGGAGAGTCCACGGCAGTGTCCGCTGGCATACACAGTAATATATGAATGGGATATCACATCAAATCTGAGATGGTGCAAAAAATTCCCCGAAAAAAATCACATGCTATACATCAGCGTTTTTTACTGGTCCACATGCATGTGAAGGCTTCATATCTCTGAAAGTAGTGGAGATATTGGCCTGAAATTT